>CALNHX010005279.1:0-110018 GCA_940337035.1 Agriotes lineatus
TCAACTCCTTATCTGTAGCAGTTGGCTCGTTAAGGTAATCTTTAAAAAACAGATATATCCCATTTAACTCTTTTGAGGAGATGCATTCTGCAAAACCCTAGAATTGATTTGACCTAATTTGTAAAACGATTTAATATGCCGAATTTCAATTTCCTGCCTGTAATAATTACTTTGTGGACATTTTTAGAAGAACACTTCTGGTCTATTTAACCAGTTTGAGGAGATGTATTTCGAAAAACTCTAAAAATTATTTCCGATTAGTAAAACAATCTAAAATGCCGAATTTCAACTTACTGCCTGTAGTAGTTTTCCCTTGGCGATACTTTGACAAACAGATTTATTTCATTTGACCCCTTTCGGGAATGAATTCTCTAAAACCCTAAAACTGATTGACCCGATTTGAAAAATGTTCTAATATGTTCAATTTTAACTTGCTATACTTGTAGTAGTTTCCTTGGAGCGATATTTAGAAAAACATATTTGTCCCATTTAACTCCTTTCGGGAATGAATTCTGCAAAACCTTGACATTTACTTGATCTGATTTGTAAAACGAACTAATATGTCGAATTATTCTCCTTAGCATAGAATTTCGGCTTAGACCGCGTAGTATTTGTATATGAACACCCAGCATTTTCTGGCTTAATGTGCCTTGCACCTTGTGAAGTCGAGAAAAACCCGCGCGATGGCCATGCTCTTTGGTGGCTCGTGTTGTTTGAGTATCTTGAGAACGAGGATACTTAGGCAGATTTGGCCGTTCTGCTGTTTGTGCACTAAGTGCGACATTCACTCTGATGATGCAAGCTGCAAGGTCTTGCGAAACGTTAGTGAATATGGATGCACAAACAGCAACAAGGCGAAATCTGCCTAAGTATCCTCGTTCTCAAGATACTCGAACAACACGAGCCACCAAAGAGCATGGCACACCGACCTTCGGTTCTTAGTGCGACTTTCACTTTGATGATGCAAGCTGCAAGGTCTTGCGAAACGTTAGTGAATATGGATGCACAAACAGCAACAAGGCCAAATCTGCCTAAGTAACCTCGTTCTCAAGATACTCGAACAACACGAGCCACCAAAGAGCATGGCACACCGACCTTCGGTTCTTAGTGCGACTTTCACTTTGATGATGCAAGCTGCAAGGTCTTGCGAAACGTTAGTGAATATGGATGCACAAACAGCAAAACGGCCAAATCTGCCTAAGTATCCTCGTTCTCAAGATACTCCAACAACACGAGCCACCAAAGAGCATGGCAATCGCGCGGGTTTTTGCTCAACTTCACAAGGTGCAAGGCACATTAAGCCAGAAAATGCTGGGTGTTCATATACAAATACTACGCGGTCTAAGCCGAAATTCTATGCTAAGGAGAATAATTCGAGTAACCGCGAAAGCCTCAAACAATACATAATATGTCAAATTTTAGCTTCCTACCTGTAGTAGTTTCCTCGTTGTAGATCTTTACAAAAACAGGTCTAGCACATTTAGCTCCTTTGGAGAAATGATTTTTGAAAAGCCCTGAAAATGGTTTGACCCTACTTGTAAAAAGAACTAATATGGCGAATTACAACTTCTTACCTTCCCCATATTCTATTATGGAACGATCTGTGAAGTAGAAATCAATCCCGTCGAATAGATGGTAAAAGCACTTCTTTGTAGACGATATTGGATGTTTTCCGTTCTGGTTTGAGCACCACTAAGTTGTTTGGAGAACTGACCCCTAAACAGTTTAGATAAAGTTAATCGAGAAAAAAACAGTCTTTCCTCAAGTCGACCCCAGCCTGATTCAGCGACTGTCTCTGCACCTTATTGATCGTGATGGCAAAGCAGGTTTTTACGGGAAATTGCAGTCTCTTAAATTGAAAAGAATAGTCTGAAAGAATAAGGGTTATTCCAGGAATGAAGACTGTCTCCCCTTCTCCAAAACCTATGAAAATTTTGGCCTCAGCGACGTTTCGATGCGGAGCTTTCACCTGCAGTCAACTTTGGGAGTCTTGACGTTTCTCAGTAGTATAAGTGCTCTAACTTTCAAAGGCAGACGATTTGGAAGATGTCCGGGAGGGTCGAGAGTGTGGAGAAACTCAACGTGGTAGTGCACTGTGTTATCTGCCTCCACCACAGTGTTAATCGATTGATAGATCTTTTCCTCCGAATGAAAGGCTCCGAGGTGTGTGTGGCTGGCGATATCTGTCACGGCTTGACATAGGTTTTCGTTGCCGAGGAAAACTATTTGGCCTTGGAATACCCTCTCAGGTGAACCCTTATGTAAATTCAAGACAATATATCTTTATTGTACTGATACTGCATTTTTAAAAATCACTATTATAACACGCATTTGTCTTGAGAGCAACTGCCATTTAAATATCATCGTCGAGCTGATAAAACCACAGTAAATAAAAAACCACTAATGGGACCCGTTGAAAAATATTTTGCAATTTACAAAACTTCTTTGTAGACAATGTTTAACGTATGGCACTATCCATCAGGTAAAATTTGAGTTTTTAAGTTTTCAAAACTACTTGCACGTGACCATAGCTAAATACTGGTTGTGACGAATATTATAATTCCTACTTTATTCAGAGTTTGTCTTTGTGATTTATTAATTGTCATCGCACATGCTAGGTGCACAGAAAAATTGGGAAGGGTACCACAAAGAAGAGCTAGGAGAAGGCCGAATAGAATTTTGAAATAATAGATTACAAAAGCGATGACTGAATGCAACTTAAACGAAAGAAACTGTGAGGATGGAAGAGTATGAAAAACAGGTTTCGGATCACGTCGAAAAACGTTTTAACAATATACGTACGCTTGTACCAACAGGGAAATCAATGAACCAGTGTGTAAATAAGCACATCCACATAATTATAATAAGCAGAAAAAACACCTTACAGCATCTGAGCAATACCAATTTTCTTTAACTGTCATTTTACATGTATTTTGACGTTTGTTTCACGAATCAGCAGACCGTTGATTTCAAATAAACATTAAGTAGTGACAGTTAGTAGTCTATTGCAATAATCGGCAGAACGCCGCAGGCTGACTGTGAGAATATACCTGGTTTACTGCTACTGCATGGCCGGCTGCAACTACGTGAGAGCTACAATATGATGGTTTTTCTCAAAAAATTATCAATTTATTTGCAATTTAGGCTTTCATTTAAAAAAGAATTATCGAAATCGGCCCGGTGGAAGTATCAAAATAGTTGTCGAAGGAAAACGCTTCACCTTTAAATATATAGATACTTTGGAATTATTATATTGAGACATTCACATATCAATAGGTGTGGCTACATCACTCCGAAACATATCAATTTTGTTTTATATTTGTTTTTGCCCTAATACACTTTTATTACTAAAATTAACTTGCCAGTATACAGGGTGTTCAAAAAATACACCGACAAACTTCTGGAGGTGATTCCTCAGGTCATTTTAAGAAAAAAACTTCCGACGAACATGGGTCGGTGTAATTTGTGAACACCCTGTATGCAGCAAATGATATAAAAGCATATTTGGCTAAAATAAGCTTTGATGATTCCAAACAGGTTTTAATAAAAAATAGTAAGGATGCTGTAAAATTTTGTGAAATTAAAAGAGATCACACAGTGACCTTCCTAATTCACTTTCTTCTATTTAGCGTAAGATTGTATTATTATTTAGGAAAATAATAATTTGAATACTATCAAACTAGAGAGAAATGAAAAATTATAGCCACGTCTCCAGGTAATATAGGCAATCCATTTAACACCGTTGGCAACCATGTTTACCTCTGATCGTTAGAGTAGCTTGCTACGTATTCAAGAATAAATATATTACGCGAAAGCTGTAACAATTAAAAAGTAAGTAATTTAGCTTTGAATACAACGGTTGCTGATGAATAAGCACACAAAGTGAGGATTCAAAATTAAATCACGAACGTCAATAGTCAGAAATGTCAGACCGGTGCTTCATGTAACATTAGAACATTAAATTTACTAAATCCCCATATGTGACTGATCTGTATAAGAACTCTTCAATTTTAACTTTAAGTTTATGAAAATACGATACGTATATTTACCTCTCTTAGCGTGCCATATCCGATATCGAATGTTGACGTGAGGTCCGAGGAGACAGTTATTATAGTCGAGCTTGGCGTCGTACACGTTGTATCCTTATTTTTGAACAAATGCGTTTCTGACTGTGGTTGCCCGTTGTCTTTCGCAAAGAGACATGTACTAATTTAAAATAAGACAACGTTTAGCAATCGGCTAATGCTCACAAACCGTTTAGGTTTAGACCAAACCTCACTTTTTCCTTATATTAAAAAAGGGTTGCCTTTGAAACATGCACATTATTTGGATTCTCAAAATGTGTATTTCTTATGATTACATTAAACAACTTTGCAACGTAATAAGACATGTAATTTTATAGATATTGTTATGAACAATGCTTATTATTATTAATTTGTAATAATGAAATGTAAATTAAAATTTTATTTCCAACACATATTAAATTATAATAACTAAATTCTTGTGTAATTTTTTAGCTACATAAAATTTCGGCTATTTAAATCTTCATTTATTGTTTAATTAATTAGCCAGATATAACACCCTTTTTATAAATTCAATGGTAAATTCATTATTCGAATGATTAACTCTGAGAACATTGAAAACTCTCCCCATATTGCGTCTCTGCAAAATTGGTCCTATGCTAACTTTGTGAAATAGTACTAGATCAAATGCAAACCACAGATATTTAATATCAATCACATATTAAATCTATATGCTTTCGCTATTATAAAGACCTTCATAAACAATAGTATTGTTACGATTTGCGTTCTTTAATGAAATGAACTATGTAGGAATATACTGTACTTTAGTTAGCTGTAAGCCATCTGTATAATAAATATTTTAAGGTAAAATTCGTAGGCAAAATGTCATATATAAATTACAACAAGCGGATGTTTAGAAACGTGCCTTTCGCTTGGGAAGCTGGAGATATTGCAATCTCACGAATAGATTAGAGTAAGTTTATGCAGGGTTTACTTCATAAACCGAAATATTGAGTGATGTATATGACCGGTACGTGATTAGAAGAATCAACGGTTGCAACTCGATCATAAAAATTATTCGCAGCTGGGACCAAATGCTTTTAGTAGAATTGTAAATCTTTATAGCGACATTTTGCGAAGGGTCCGAGCAGGCCACATTTCACCGTGGGAAAGCCTCAAACTTGTAAAATTCATAGAACTATTATGAACTATCACGTCCGTATGTACGTCCCAAAAGTCCAAAATTTAGACCAGCTCGGATAGGTTATTGGGAAATTTGTAAACGCCCACCGAGCTTTCTTGGTCAAAATGGACTTAGAATTTAGTTAGTTAATAAGAAGATGTAAATACGTAAAGTTAAGAAACAACGCTATGAAACTTAAGTGTTCTGTAAACGGCAGAAAAATAAATGCAAGTATTTGTACTTAAGTGTTCTTATTAATCTCGCAACAGTAGCTTTGGTCTTCGTGTCCGAGTGTGTTTCAACTAAAAGGATTGCCAGTTACCCCGACTTTAGGCGTCTCGCAATAGTGGTGATCAAGCGGTGTGATTTATAACTTATTTAAATCGAACGACAGAAGATTTCTTTTGTTTCGAAGTCGGTCCAAGTGCAAGCGTTGAAATATACAAGGGGAAGCACGTGAACAGGACAGAAAAAGCATCTAAAAAATTGAGGCGGTAAAACGGGAGCGGTCATTTCGGGGAGCGGCGTAGGTAAAATCCAGGAGCGCCGAGGAGTGAATGCAGGAAATTCCGTGGTCCAACGGGAGCGGTCAATCCGGGAACGGCGTAGAGGACTGGGGACGGCGTCACGTAAGAGTGGAAACGTTGGAAAACCAGCAAGCGTCGAGGAGGTGACGGCAAGGAATCCGTGGAGGTGGCCAGACAACAGGAGGGCGGTCATTCGAAGGGGCGGCGAGGCAGCATTCTGGGAACGACGCCAGTAAAACTGACAACGAAGAAAAACCAGTGTAGTGCAGTAAAAGCCAGTAAATGTGTCGAAGTGAGTGACGGCGGAAACTCCAGGAAACAAGACAGGAAAGCGGCTTCAGGACAGGGAGGCGGCGCGTCCAGATCTGTGGGAATAAGACGACAGCACAGCGGGGAAAGCAGAAAATTGCAGTTGTGGGTAAGTAATACTTGTTGTTTGTTTCGGAATTATATGGTCTTATTATGCGATTTAGTAAGGTTGTGTATATATTTTTTTGAAATAATAGGATCAGGTATTGCTCGTAGTTGTCAGTAATAGTAAATTTTCGACGGGTTGTGAACTAGTTAAGTTTTTACAGCAGCGATAGGTAATTTACGGGTTACGCAAAATTCCTGGTTTACAGAATTTAAATTTTATCAAGTGTTTCATTTAAAAGAAACAATGGTTTCCGAATACAGTATTTTTTCGGTGAACGAATTAAAATACGTTGCTAATCTGTTGGAATTAACGGAGAAAAAGAAAAAGGCAGAGATCATAGAAGAATTGATTAAGGCTCAACATTCGGTAGAGGACATTAAAGTAGAATTAGGTGCCTGGGAGGAAAACCCTCGGAAGGACAAGTGGGAAGAATTAGCTAGCAGGGAACGAGAATTAGCTGAAAGGGAACGAAAAGAAAAATTAGAATTAGCTGGAAGGGAACGAAGAGAAAGGTTAGAATTAGCTGAAAGGGAGCGAGAAGAAAGATTGGAGGTAGCTAGATTAGATGCTCAAGTGAAAATTGCTCAGGCCCAAGCTCAAACGGCAAATGAAAATAATGTACATGATGTCAATGCAATTAGGAATATGTCTTTGAATATGACAAAACAATTGCAACCTTTCAAGGATGACGGTGACATGGGATTGTATTTAACGAATTTCGAGCGTGTTTGTGTGCAATTGAACTTCTCCAAGAAATCGTGGCCAATTCGATTGACGAGTGTGTTGTCACCAACAGCGAATGAAGTTGTGGCTTGATTAACAAAAGAGGACAGCAAAGATTACGACAAAGTCAGGGCTAGTCTGCTCAAGAAATATCAGCTAACAGCAGAAGTTTTTAGAACGAAATTTCGGTAAGGGAAACGGAAAACTGACCAGAGTTATGCGGAATTTGCATACCAACTAAAAACCAATTTCCAGGAATGGATCAAGAGCGAAGAAGCGGAAGGAAACTTCGACAAGCTAACTCAACTGATGTGCTTGGAGAAGTTTTATAGTTCGTTGCCAGGGGAGATGAAATTTTGGGTGGAGGACCGAAACAAGTCCAAGACGATGGAGAAAGCTACAGAGCTTGCAGACACATACGTCACCAAAAGAGGACCAGGTACGGAACGGCAATATAATGGAAACTTCAAGCCATCGAAAAATAAGTTCGAAACTAAGCCAACGACGTCGAACTTGAAAAATGACTTAGGGAAAAGTCAGGTGCAAACGGAAAGTGTTGTCAAGGAAAACTTGGACAAACGCAGTTTCGACAGAAAAAGGCCGGGGAAGTGCTTTGGATGTGGTGCAGTAGGTCACTATAAAGGTTCACCGGAATGTCCCAAAACACAAGTCGTTTTAGCAACGATAGGCCAGAGTAAGAACGAGGAAGGTCTGCTAAAACCTTATACCATAATAGCGAAAGTAAATGGAGTGGAAGCAAAATTACTACGAGATAGCGGAGCCAGCTATGATATCGTGCACACAAATTTAATCAAAGGAGCCGATTATACAGGGAAATATGTATATGTGCAAGGACTCCTGAATGAAGAATGTGTGGCGTTAGCAGTTGCGAAGCTAAAATTAAATTTGCCAGAAATTCAGGTGGAAACTGAAGCAGCTGTAGCGAATCGTTTGCCTCGAGATTATACGTATCTGCTATCGAATAGAACGTGGGAGATGCTGCTGAAGGAAAGGGATGTGGTAATTCAACAAGTGCTCGCATTAACGAGAGCGCAGGCGAAGGCTATAATGGAAAAGAAAAAGGTGCACTATGAAAATAAAGAAACGAATGCCGAAGTAAAGAGTTCAGAAGACGGAAAAGATTCCGACGAACAGGGTGAAGAAGCGGAAAAGGAAATTTGGTATAAATCACCGAGCCTGAAAAAGGACGAACAATTTTCAATACCTAAATCGGATATCGACTACTCGGACATAACACAACTTACACCGACAACCTTAAGAATGCTGCAATTAGAAGACCCAAAATTAAAGGAGTATTTTGAGAAGACAGAATCAAAGAAGGAGAACAATGGAGCAAAATTCTACATTGCTTATGGAATACTTCACAGGAGAATTACTGACAAATTGGGTCGGAGCTTTGAGCAAGTGATGGTGCCAGAAAAATTACAAAGCAAGTTGCTAGATATCGCACATGATAACATGTGGATGGGACACTTGGGTTGTAACAAAACCATTGACAGGATCAAGCAGAATTATTGGTGGAATCGGATGGGACGAGACGTGAAAAACAAGATCAAGTGCTGTGACGTTTGCATGCCCGTAGGGAAGCCCACTGATAGAAAAAAAGCTCCAATGTGTAGAGTGCCAGTAATCACCGAACCTTATAAGCGAGTAAATGTGGATATTGTAGGACCTTTAGCGAAAACCGAGAAGGGAAACAGATATCTACCAACGCTAATTTGTAGTGACACAAAATTTCCTGACGCGATCCCATTGAAAGTAGCAGATTCTGAAGCGGTTGTAAAAGGGTTATTAAATATATTTTCCCGCTGCTGATCATGTAAGTCAGTGATACAGCCTTAGTAACAAAACGTGTAAGTCGGTGATTATATTTGATTGCTGCTTTTTCTTGACAACGGAACTTAATATTATTATTAAGTTCCTAGGATAATAAAATTAGCAAAGCAAGATGCAGATTTAGACGTTTTGTTTATAACTTGCAAGCGTTTATGTGACATGTGACACTCACAGGTAACACGACTCACGAAAACTAATCCTAGTGACAGGTGACAAACCAAACGATTTTTTCAAAAATCTAGGAAAATTTTGATAAGCAACGGGAAAAATATAATAAGATAACTCGGAATGTATCGCCTATTAACATTTTCGGCAGGTAACAAGCCGCGACTTCGTCTTGGCTTGTACTTGCCTACCTCAAATGTTAATAGGTCCTTACATTCCTTGTGACTTAAATAGCTATTTCCCGAGTAGGATTTCCATCCGAAATCCAGATGGATTTGGGCACTGTATTTACCAGCAATCTAACGACCGAATTTCTTGACCGATGTGGTATAAAAATCATACACAGTTCAGCATATCATCCGCAATCAAATGCAGTAGAACGATTCCACGGCGTATACAAGCGAATCCTAAGAACGTTGTGTTACGAAAACGGAAATGAGTGGGATGAATATATCGATCAAGCGCTTTTCGCTTTGAGATGTGCACCGCACGCGGCACACGGATTTAGTCCCGCAGAATTGGTTTATGGACGTCAGATTAGATCTCCATTAAACATGATCAAGGAGTTGTGGGTTGGAAAGGAAACCAACGAACCGGTAGTAGTGTACATATTAAAGTTACTTGATAGGCTAAGGCAAATGCAGGAAATCGCGAAAACGGCGACTTTGGAAGCGCAAACCAAATCAAAAGGTTATTATGATCTGAATGCGAAGGCTTCATATTACGAGGTTGGCGAGAAGGTTATGTTGTATCAGCAAGCCAGGACCAACAAATTGCAGATGCAGTGGACTGGACCCAAAGAAATTGTGGAGAAAATTTCCGATACGAATTATATAATTAAAGAAATTTCGGGAAAACGTAAACAAACTCTTGTCCACGTCAATTTGTTGAAACCTTATTTTGAAAAGGCTGAAATTATTGCAATAGTAATCAAACAACCTGGGGAAGAAGGAGCAGAACTCGATCTTCCAGAACTGGAAATAGAAGACACCAAAATCTTAAGTGCTTCGGAAGTGTTGAAACAAGCCAAAGGGGTAGAAAAACTCACGGAAATCCAAATGAAAAGCTTGGAGGAATTAATCCAAAAATTTCCAGGGTTATTTTCAAATCGACCCGGAAGAACCAACTTAGTGGAACACGATATTGCTCTCAAAGAGGAAAAAATTATCCGAACTCTAGAGTATTCACACTCACAGAGGGTACGCGAGATTATTGACAAAAAAATCGATAAAATGTTAAAATTGGGAGTAATTAGGCCCAGTAACAGCGAGTATTCATCGCCTATGATGATTGTGGAGGTTGAAGGAAAGGATCCAAGGCCTGTAATCGACTACAGAGCGTTAAATGCTATTACGGTGCCACAGCAACATCCTGTTCCTAATATAGAAGCATGTGTGGAAAAATCCATCAAGGCCAGATACCTGAGTCTAATCGATGTAGTAAGAGCCTACTTTCAATGTATATTTAGTACTAATCAAAAAGAGTACATTCAGGCCGGTGCCCCCGCCTTTCGGCATTACACCTGCTTTGGCTCGAATTTACAAAACTGCGTATTAAACTAAACTAAACTTAAACAATTTAACTTTAAACAACACTTAAATTTAAATTGCCCTACTCTAATGATCTCTGCCCTAGCCTAAACTTTGATGTAACTCAGGCGGCACTCACTACACACGCACCACTCGCAGCCGTTGCACCCTGGAGGCGAACTCGACCAGGGTCTTCCACCAGAGGGGGTCCCTCGAAAGTGTCCTGACCTCTTCCATGTCCGTGGGCCACCTCAGTCCCTGTGTTGCAAGCCGCGCGTCTGCCAGTCCCCGGTGGTGATCCTCCAGTGGGCAGCGGAGAATGACGTGGTCGGCCGTGTCTTCTTCGCCGCAGGCGCAGGCCGGATTTTTCTGCCTTCCAATCCTGTGGAGATACGCCCCGAAAGCACCATGTCCGGTAACCAGCTGGGTGGTGTGGTGGTCGAGCCTGCCAACCACCTCGCGACGAACCGAGACCGTCGGGATGAAGCGCTCCACAGGTCTTCCCGTGATGGCATTACTCCATCGCTCCTCCCACTGCTCCGTCTTCCGCGTGGCGAGCATTCTTTTGCAGTAGGCACGGCATACCACGTCAAAAGTCGGGGGATCATTGCTTGCCGCTGCCTCTTTGGCGAGTGCGTCTGCGCGCTCGTTTCCTTCGGTCCCGGCGTGGGCCTTCACCCAATGGAGCTTGATGGATATGGTCGTCGCTAATCCGCGCAGCAGCTCGTGGACCTCCACCTGCAGCTCCGTTGGCTTCCGCATGTGTCGTAGCGCCATGAGGGCCGACCTGCTGTCTGTCACAAGCGAGACCTCGGGGAAGGCGAAGACATTCTCTTGGATGAAGCGCAGCGCCGCTCGAAGGCCCACCAGCTCGCATTGGAACACCGAGCTCCAGTCCGCGAGCTTCATTCTAACCTGGTGAATTACTACGGAATCCCGGAAGATGACGAATGCCGCGCCCGCGGCTCCATTCTCCTGTCTCGAGCCGTCCGTGTAGCATTTAATTCTGTAGGTATCCTCGTCTGACAGAGAGAAGGTGGGGGCGAAGACCTCGGCAGGGTGTACTCTCGTGGTCATGTCGACGGTGCCCTCGATGTCCCTCCCCTCGGTGCCAAGCTGTTGTAGGTGGGCGGGGCCTTCCTTACGATGGTCGCCCTTCTCTGGGTGAGCTCCTGGAGAGTGAGGTCGATGGGAGGAACGTTGCTGAGGACCAAGGCCGCCTCGGTCGACACCGTGGAGTAAGCGGCCGCGGCTTTCACGACAAGGATCCTCTGCGCGCTGAGGAGTTGCTTCCGTTGCCGGACCTTACAGCCCTCGGCCCAGACTGGTGCCGCATACAGAACGGCAGGCTGCACCGCTCCTTCGTAGATCCTGGCAAGGGCGTCTCCCTTGAAGCCCCAGGTCAACCTCGCCGCCGCCCCGATCTTGTGGGCTATCTCCTTGCCCTTGTTGCAAGCCCTCTCTATGTGCTGATGCCACGAGAGGCGGAAGTCCAGCACAACCCCGAGGTACCGGATGGTGTCCCGGCAGTACACTCGCTCCTCGCCGAGCATGAAAGTCGGACGTTGCTGCCGCGGCGTCTTCCCGAAAAACAGGGCGTCAGTCTTGGCCGCGTTGAATGCGAGTTTGCTGTCTTCGGCCACTTCCGCAGCGTCTCGAGTGCCTGGTTGACACGGGCCTTGAGCGTCATGTATTGACGCGCGCTGGTGACGAGCAGAGTGTCGTCCGCGTACCCAAACACTGAACATCCCTCCGGAAGGTGTTCGCGAAAAATGCTCTCGTACACTAACTTCCAGAAGGTGGGCCCAGAGCACGAGCCTTGTGGACATCCCCGTACCACGTCTCTCGTCACCATACAGTCTGGCAAGTACACCTGCGCGACGCGGCCCGAGAAGTAGTCCCTGACCAGTCTCAGCCAGTTCCCCGGAAAGTCACGCCGTTCCAACTCCCACAGGATCTTGGGCCACCACGCATTATCGAAGGCACCAGCAATGTCCAGCGAGACAACCGCGCAATAGTCACCGCGGGCCCGATGACCCTTAATCACACTCACAACGGCCTCCACGGCGTCTATCGTAGACCTACCCGCCGCAAAGCCGAACTGTCTGTTGCTGAAACCGCCACTCCGCCAAACCGCATGCTCGACCCGAGTCGCGACGATCTTGTCCAGCACACACCACGGGTCGCCCGCATGGGGTTTCGGTATGAACCTGACGGTCTGCCTCTTCCAACACCGGGGGAACGTCCCGTACTCGAGGCACTTGTTGAACAGCACTACAAAAGCGGCCGGCCGTGTCTCGAACGCGCACTGAGCCGCGTCCGCAGTCACTCCGTCGTGGCCAGGTGCCTTCGCAGGAGACATCCTGGCCAGGCCACGCCGGATCTCGTCTTCCTGGATGGGTGGGACGTCTCCTCCTTCTTCGGCTGCATCCCACGACCGCCGGATAGCGCTCTGCACCGCGTTGTCCTGGTCTGGGCTGTCCCTCGGAAAGAACTCCTCCAGGAGGTAGGCCGCCGTTTCTCTGGCGCCGGTGGTCCTTGTTCCGTCCCGCCTGCGGATCTCAGTATTGACCTCAGAGCCCTTGCGCCCCCGGAGAACGCGGTACGCCGTGCCCCAAGGGTTCGCCTCGCTGTTTCTGCCACAGAACTCCTTCCACCTCTCGCTCCACGTCCGCACGATGAGGTCCTTGTATGTCCGGCGCGCCTCCCAGAACTCCTGTCTACGGGCCTGGCGTAATGGGGAGTCGGCTCGCTGGAAGCGTCGACGCAGTCTTCGTGCTTCTGCTCTAGCCGCCGTCAGGGCAGGCGTCCACCACGGGACGCTTTTGCTGAAGGTCTTTCTCTTCGGCATGGAGGCGGCGCATGCCTCCACCACCGCTTCGTTCAGGGACTCGGCCGCTTCCTCCACTGTCTCGGATGTTCGCGCCGCTGCTGTTCGGTCCACTGCAGTGTCCAGTCCCCTGGAGAATGCGTCCCGAAACTTTGTCCAATCGGCCTTCTTATTGCAGAAGAGCCGGTGACTGGGGGTACGGGGGCCATCCGTCGCCCAGGTGAGTCGCCAGGTGATCAACCTGTGATCGGAGAGGGTTTCTTCTTCCTCCGCTACTCGCCAACCCGAGACTCTCCCGAACATGCGGAGGTCGGTCGCTGTAATGTCGATGTAGCTGCAGCCTCTGTGCCCCGCGAACGTTGGTGGGCCGTCCGTGTTGAGAACAGTGAGGGCTCTCCGCTCCATCAGCTCTGCGACCTCTCTTCCCCTCTGATCCTCCACAGCTGCGCCCCAGAGCGGCGACTTGGCGTTGAAGTCCCCTCCCAGGATGATGCCTCTCGTTGTCGGGATCTTGCGCAGAGCCGCTTCTAACTTTTGGAGCAGTTCGACCTCCTGGTATTGTTCGTTGTTGCCCGGAGGTAAATACACCGACACCAGGTAAAAGGCCCCGGTTGGGGCTGTCACCTCGACAACAGTAACAAGCTCGCACGAAGCGTCCGTAAGCAGCATGGCCGCAAACTTGCTGTTGGCGATCACTACCGCGCTTCGCGGGCGCATCACTCGGCGGGCGAATGTCTTGAGCGCGCCCGGGAATCCGACCACGAGTTCGCCTCGCGTGTTCGGTTCTTGGACCAGCAAGATGTCAATGCCAAGGTCCGTCATAGTCTTAATCATGTTGTTTGTAGCGGATCTTCCTTTCCCTAAATTGATCTGTCCGCACACAATATTGCCCGCATTGGAAAAAGGCGCGTTAGTCCCCATTGTAGTCGATGCTATTGACAATGGAGCGCTTGATCCGCAATATACTGGGACACCTCGGCGATTTAGCGTCATGGTGGGTGTCGACCGGTCGCCCCTTGTTTGTTCCGTTCGCGCGTTTGCACACTGCGCAGCACAATTGCGCAGCACGGCACTCCCCGAACTTGTGTCCGCTGTCCCCGCACTTGCCGCAGATTTGCACCTTCACCTCGCACGCACTGGACCTATGCCCAAAGTCATAACATTGGTAACACTGCACAAGACAGATGTAATCCTCCGCCCATACGCGCTGCCACGCGAGGTTCACCGGCCGCGATTGCAGAGCCCTTCGTAGACCTGGTGCTACTTCCAGGACGATGCTAACATAGGGGTCGGTGCCCTTGCCCCCAAAGCGGAAGCGCTGCCTGATCTCCGTCCGGAAGCTGTCTACGCCCCCGCGTAACTCGACGAGGTCCTCATTATTTTCGATGATCGCTTCGATGACGTCCTCACACGATTCCTTCTCGACTTTCGGGAGGACTATCCTGGGCCACGGCTTCTTAACATCCGTGCTCCGGAGCCCGCCCGCTGCGCCTGTCGCTATCGAGAGCTTTAGGCGTTCTGCATCCGCTTTTGCCGCGCACTCCACTATGACGGCCCCGTTCTTGGCACCGCGGACCGAGGAGATCGCGATTTTGGCTGCCCGAGGGTTTACCGCCTCTCTAAGGATCTTCTTTGTGGCTGCCACCGTCTGCCCCGCCTCCTGCGGCGTGACGCTGACCGTGTACGTAGCCGGTTTGATGTTGCTGTTGTTTTTGGCGGACACCGCGCTGGCATATGTGGCCTGTCCAACCTGCGCTAAGGAGTGTCGCATTGCAACCTGCTCAGTCGTCCCTATCTCGTGCTTGGTTATGACAGCGTCCCTCTCTCTGATCAGCTTCTCCTTCTCAGCGAGCTCATGCCTCAACTCGCGTATGACGCCCACAATCTGAAGTACACTGTCGCGGATCTGATCTATCGTATCACGAACTCTCCTCCGATCTTCCATTCGAAGCGCAACAGATTTGGCAGGGATTCGTTCGCTGATGTTGCTGTGCCCCTGTCTTATCATCGAGAGAAGTTTCTCCTCTGGGGTATCCGCCACAATGTGGTGGTACTGCCTCTCCTCGAAGCATACCTCTATGCTTGCGTCGCTGGGCTGGCCGCTCTGGCGGCCCTGGCTGAGTCCCGGGTCGCTAAGCGCAGAGTCTGCGTTCGACCGCTGCCTTACTTCCAGCTCTTCTTCTTGTGTCTCCTGCATCTGGCTCGCTATCCACTTGATGCACTTACGCGTATGAATAATCCCATATAAAATTCAGATGTGAAAATTTGACACATGACGTACGTATCTAAACGTAATGTTTACAAGTTGGAATTGTACCAAATAATCGTAATTATGCACTGCAAACACTTTCACTTCGTCCTTAACTCGTATATTTTCAAATGTACACGTTTAAAAACTTTCCGCGCTAGTTTTATTGAAGAACAGTACGTCAGACGCTGTACATAGCATACTGCAATATCCGGAGGTAAATACACCGACACCACGTAAAAGGCCCCGGTTGGGGCTGTCACCTCGACAACAGTAACAAGCTCGCACGAAGCGTCCGTAAGCAGCATGGCCGCAAACTTGCTGTTGGCGATCACTACCGCGCTTCGCGGGCGCATCACTCGGCGGGCGAATGTCTTGAGAGATGAAAGTTCGGCCACGACAAGTCTGTTGCAGATGGCTCGAATGGCTCCGTCCATGGCCACAATGCGCCGTGTGCACTCTGCTGACACATCTAGATAGTAGGTAATAGCGCGTGCTGTGACTTCTAAGACATTTTCTGGTGCATGTTCGTCTAGGAATATGCGACACAGTGCTGGAAGAAACGTTCGTGGAGGGCAACTTTCGAAGCAACGATCCACATTGTCGGACATCAATAGCAGCATACAAAGCTGTTCTAGGGCCGACGATTAAATTTTTCAATTTCAGCAGTATCGCCTGCTTCTGTTGCTTTATCGAGCGCTTTTTGGGCTTCTTCACGGCGTTCTGTTCGTTTATTAAGCTCTCCTGACTTCATTTCAGGTGGTTTTCTATCGAAAACATATACAGGCTTAATGCCATTTTCAACCAACCGAATTGTGCGATAAAATGTTCCCATTAAATGTGAAGTAGTCTCACCATCTACTGAAGTAAGTTGAACTCCTTCACTTCGCACAGCAATGAGGAATTGATATAAACACATGGACGCATCAACAGCAATTTTGCGGCCAAAGTAGTTTTTTATTTCGTTTTCTTTTATTGCTTGCGGAACAACGTCCGCAAGTAGTTTTGATAAACTTAAAATTCCCATGTTAAATAACTGGCATTAAATTTAATAATTTTTTAAAATTCAATACAGATCGCTAAGGACAACACAACCATAAAGAGCCTACTGGCAAATAGGGATGACTGAAAGAGCAAGTAAATATGCTGCTTTCATAACGCATCGGGGAGTTTTCGAACCAGTGACGTTAGCGTTCGGGCTGCAATCTGCTCCATTTTCGTTTCAGCGGCTAATGGACACCATATTGGAGGGAATGGACGATTTCGCAGAACCATTTTTGGATGATGTGGCGGTACATTCGATGACTTGGGAGGAGCATTTAGAACATCTACGTACGGTAATCAAGGCAATGCATCAAGCAGGCCTAACGATAAAGGCTAAGAAGTGTGAGTGGGGAAAAACCGAGGTGATATATCTGGGACATAAAATAGGTCAGGGATTTAGACAACCGTCGGAGGTAAAGGTAGAGGCCATACAGGAGTTTCAACGTCCCCAAACCAAACGGAATATTCGAGAATTTCTCGGGATCACAGGGTATTATAATCATTACGTCCCGAACTATGCAGACATAGCTAGTCCACTTACAGACGCATTACGGAAAAATGCGAAAACCAGAGTAGAATGGGATGATCAGAAAGAAGTTGCATTCCAAAGACTGAAGAACGAATTAATGAGCGGTAAGGTGTTGAGAGCTCCAGATTATTCCCGCGAATTTATAGTACAAACCGATTGTTCGAAGCGAGGAATGGGGGTGACTTTATCGCAACGAGATGCTAATCAAGAAGAGCATCCGGTACTGTATCTGAGCAAAAAACTCACGGATAGGGAGCAAGCTTATAGCGCAAGTGAACTCGAATGTGCAGCTTTAGTCTGGGCAGTCGGAAAATTAAAACCTTATTTGTTTCTGAGCCATTTTACCGTAGAAACGGATCACTGTCCTTTGACCTGGTTACGGTAGATGAGCAATAAGAATGGCAGATTACTGCGGTGGTCATTAATTTTACAAATGTTAAATTTCACTGTTCTCTATAAACCGGGAAAGAAATGCGGAAACGTGGATTCCTTATCTAGGTATTTTGTTTAGTTAAGTCACCGAGAACCAAAGTATTACTGACAATTACACCAGATAACTGATGTTAACTCACTTAGGTTAGTTAAATTAGGGTAAGCATAATGAGACCATATAGTTCTGAGATTTATGACTGGTATTGCTTAAGTGCGAAAGAAGAACGTCTTGTGGGCTATAAATCGATAGATTTAAACCCCAAAGACTATCTTAATCCGGGGGCAACTGTTACGATTTGCGTTCTTTAATGAAATGAACTATGTAGGAATATACTGTACTTTAGTTAGCTGTAATCCATCTGTATAATAAATATTTTAAGGTAAAATTCGTAGGCAAAATGTCATATATAAATTACAACAAGCGGATGTTTAGAAACGTGCCTTTCGCTTGGGAAGCTGGAGATATTGCAATCTCACGAATAGATTAGAGTAAGTTTATGCAGCGTTTACTTCATAAACCGAAATATTGAGTGATGTATATGACCGGTCCGTGATTAGAAGAAGCAACGGTTGCAACTCGATCATAAAAATTATTCGCAGCTGGGACCAAATGCTTTTAGTAGAATTGTAAATCTTTATAGCGACATTTTGCGAAGGGTCCGAGCAGGCCACATTTCACCGTGGGAAAACCTCAAACTTGTAAAATTCATAGAACTATTATGAACTATCACGTCCGTATGTACGTCCCAAAAGTCCAAAATTTAGACCAGCTCTGATAGGTTATTGGGAAATTTGTAAACGCCCACCGAGCTTTCTTGGTCAAAATGGACTTAGAATTTAGTTAGTTAATAAGAAGATGTAAATACGTAAAGTTAAGAAACAACGCTATTAAACTTAAGTGTTCTGTAAACGGCAGAAAAATAAATGCAAGTATTTGTACTTAAGTGTTCTTATTAATCTCGCAACAGTAGCTTTGGTCTTCGTGTCCGAGTGTGTTTCAACTAAAAGGATTGCCAGTTACCCCGACTTAATAATAATAATAATGTTTATTGAGCATGACAGTAATTTAAATTACAAAAAAAAAGTAAAAAGTACATAGTATAATAAGAACAAAACATAAAAGAGAAAACATCAACCAAGAAAATAATATTACATGCCCAAAAGGGAAAAGATCGGCAAGGCCGTTTTTCACTGTTCCCTATTAAAAATAAACAAAACAAAATTGGTTATGGTGGCATAAGATATTAATGACAAATAGTAATAATAATAAATTTAAACTAACAAACCACTCTGAACATTTGCCACACATTCTCTAAAAGATTTCCTAAACCCGTTCAGAGTAGGTTGCAAGAACACATGTTGAAAAGAATTAATTATCTTCGGTGCTGTATATTCAAAACAATCTTTAAACCTACTGGTTCGATGTTTAGGAATAATATACGGATCACCCCCTCTTAAATTAATATCACTTAATAATATTTGTGAACGTTTAATTAAAAGACTATATAAGTATAAAGGTTCTTCTGATTTTAATATTTTATACAAGAATGTACCAAATAAAAATAAAAACCTGTAATTTATTTTCAATATACCTAGTCTATTGTAATGCGGTGTCACATGATCTCTAATAGAAATTAGAAATGAAAAACGCAAACAACAATTTTGCAACACTTGCAATTTTACCTGCATGTTATGTGTAAGAAAGTTATAATATACACTACTTCCATAATCAAGATGGCTAAGAATTAGGGTATTCACCAAGGTCCATTTAGTATGTTGTGGAAGAACGTATTTAAACTTCCACAATGCTTTTAACTTGGGATAGCATTCACTACATTTCTTCAGAATATGCTCTTCGAAGTTTAGGTTCTTGTCAATTAAGAAACCAAGATCACGGGCACTCTCATTGACTTTTATCACTGTATCACTTAACACTATCGGATCATTCATCATCAAGGTAGCTTTATTTACTGCGGATTTTGAACCAATGTATAAAACTGATGTTTTTCCAGCATTTAAGCGTAGACCATTTTTTGTTGACCAGTTGAGTATATGTTTCAAATTTAAGTTGAGTTCACAAATTAAATTGTTAACATTTTCGGGTAAGCAGGATTTATACACTTGCGTGTCATCGGCATATAAGTGGACATTCCATTGGTTTACAAGAACTTCAGGTAAATCAGCAGTAAAAATTGTAAATAGGGAAGGGCCCAATATGCTTCCCTGTGGAACACCATACATAACTTGTAGTTCTTTTGACATTGCACCATCTAGTTTTACTTGTTGAGATCTGTTGGTTAAGTAGTTAGAAAGCCAGCGAAGCATTTGTTCATTAACACCATAATAACGTAATTTGGCTAGCAGTAAATCCCTATCAATTACATCGAATGCTTTGCTGTAGTCAAGTAGCACAAGGTAAGTAACTTCAGATTTGTCCATATTTCTTGTTATGTCGGTTGTTATCTTCATCATTGCCGAAGTGGTACTATGTTTAGGACGGAATCCCGACTGTGTATTAGGTAATAAATTATTAGAAAATATGTATTGAACTAAAGAGTTGTTTACAATTTTTTCTATTACCTTCGATAAAGTTGGTAGCACACTAATGTCTTTTAATTCTTTAGCAGTGTTGGTTTTTGGCAAAGGATTGATGATTGCCTTTTTCCATAATTTGGGAAGAGTGCCACTATTAAGAGACAAATTTACTATATTACCAATAGTTTCTTTACAAAATGGCAATATCAACTTTAACATGCTTAAATTTATGTTATCGCAGCCAGTTGCATTTGATTTCAATCCATTGATAATTTTTTCTATCTCATCAACGGTCACCATTTGCATTTGATCCTGCTGGTGATTTAACTTATCATATTTATTATGTTGAAAAAAATTTATAAGGTCGCTATCAATCACTATATTTTGCACGGTGTTGACCAAGTGGTCGTTAATTAAATCGGCGTCTTTTATATTTTCGGCTATCTCCAAATGTGGTTTATTATGAACATTCCAAGATGCAAAATTTTTCCAAAGCATACGAGGGTTATTCCTGTGTATTCGGATTTGATACTGTATATATGCAGTTTTCTCACTTTTTATAGCCGTTGAAAGATAATTTTTCAGATCTTTGTAGTATGCTCGATCGCTTTCAAGTTTTGATTTTAGATATTGTTTACAAGCTTTATTCTTTAACTTGATTATTAGTTTTAGAGTGTCTGTTATGAACGGTCGATAGTTATGTCTTAAAGTTACACTCTTTAACGGGGCATGAGCATCAAATAATTTAAGAATTAGTTTGCTGAAATGCTCAACTTTAGCATCTATATTGTCAAACTCTTCAATCGAATTCCAGTTTATAGCTGCAGCATCACGGTTAAATTCCGCCAGTTCAAAATTTTTGAAAGAACGATATGTTATTGTCTTAGGCTTAGGTTTACTTGTTATATAATTTAAGGTACAAAATGTCAACTGGTGATCTGTTTTTAAGATTTATAAATTGTCACACTCTAATACTTGAGTATTATTACCAATACATATGACGTCAATTAACGTAGCTGAGTGATGAGTTATCCTTGTCGGCTTAGTAACTATTTGTTTTAAATTGAAAGCGGCGGTAAAACTTTTAAAATAGCGAGTATATGTCGATGAAAGGTTCAGCAAATCAATGTTTATGTCCCCCACAACTTTAGGCGTCTCGCAATAGTATGTTACATACCGAGGTGGAAACTTTTCACAGAGGTATGTATACTGTTTTACTCACAATCGGCTTTTTGTCATTATTTATTTTTCACCGAGGTATGTATACTATGTTACTCACAATCGGCTTTTTGTCAGTAATAATGTATTAAGGGCAAATGCTTTTGCCGGTAAAAATGTTTTACGAAAGTATTTTGTTTTGGCAATGTCACAAGACAAACTAACTTGATCAAATTCCCGAGCCGAAGGCGAGGGAATTTGTCAAAGTTAGTTTGTCGAGGGGCATTGCCAAAAAAACAACACATCGTGAGTAAAACATTTGCCGAGCAAAATCATGAGCACGAAATACATTTTGTGGACTATTTCCCAAATATGGGTTCAGTTTGACATTTATACTGATGCGCAATGACAGTTTAAATGACGTTTCTTAAATACCACCTTGATTAAAGCAACATATTTGGTGGTTGCCGTGGATGCAAGTGGCAAAAGAAACTGACAAAATCCCAAGGGAAAATTTCGATTTTTTGCCACTACAAAAACACACGATTGGTTGAATTTTGAAAAAGCATGGCTTTTCATTGGATAATAAGAGATGTGGGAAATAGTCATTATTTATTTAATTAGGTAAGTTTCAAATAATACGTATATTTATAGCAGTTTAATAAGTCACTTTAACAAAGGAAACTGCGACGCTGTTGCTAGGTAACATGACAAGTTCATTGAAAGTGACGTATAGTCTCGGCTAGCTGGGAAAGTAAAGTAAACAATGACTCGCTTTCCTACTGTTTTGAAGGTTAGAAACGTACCTATTATTAACCGATTGTAAGTAAATTAATATACATATAATAATCGAACTAAATATTTCAAAATCAGGTAAGAAATCAATCTCTTTTATTTATTGAGCATGTTAATTATATTTTATATTCCTTAGTAACAATAACTACCAATTCAGCCAACTAGATCCTCGTCGCAGTTAGGACAGCAGACCGTTGGATCCAACAAAGAAAATACACCATGGCCCCTGTCAGCTACTGCAAGTTTTTGTCCGCTTCTTACGACCTCTAAAGTCACCAAAAATGAGATACAACTCGGAAATGGCCCCAAACCCCTACTACATTACCCATACTACAGCAACAAAGCCTCCTCTGGTAGAACAGGATACTCAATTTTGTAATAAAGTCTCCATTTCGGATAGGGCCCCAAACAAATCTTAAGTACTAGCATGAGCAGTCAAATCGACTCATTTCCGTGTAAATACTACCCAAAACAATGAAGCAGAGATTATGGGAAATGTTAAATTTAATTATTGGTACTTTTTATACAAAATCTGGGACCCAAGCACAACATTTTCTTAATGGTGTAACAGAACAAAATTTACTATTGGGATCTCTTAACCAAGTAAGTATATGTTCTCCATTTTATGATAATGTTAGGCCACCTTCCATCATAATATCTGGCAACATGTCCAGCATAGTTCCAGTTAAGTTCGGCAACTGGTTATATTGGGATACGGAAAGTTCGTTCCCCACATTTCGTTCCCCACATTTCGTTCCCCACATTTCGTACCCCACATTTCGTTCCGGGGATATTTCGTCTCCCCAAATCTCGTACCCGGAAACTTCGTTCCCGACCGAGCTCAATTTGTTTCCTAGATTAGAGGGTGTTGAAAAACGAGTGCAGCGATCGGAATACAGTTAGAAAATTAAAGATATTTTAATTAATTTATATTATAATAACAAAATAAATTGCATTTATTAAAAATGACTGTTTAATCCAAAAATTTGTCAAGGCTTACCGGGATGGCTTCCAAAAATGTTTTAATAAATATTAACAAAGTTTGCAAGTGACTTAATAAAGCCACATTGCAGAGTATACATTTTTGTGTGTTCACTTCATCTAATTTTTAACCCTTGTATTTTAGTTATAACGCATCTCAATCATTTCTGAAGAAGCCATCTAAAGTGGCTAAACGTCAAATAATTTGTCAACTTTTATATGTGTGACTTTTGAACCTTAAGGAACAACAACATAACTTGTATTTCAATAAACTTTTTGGCTAACTATCTCCTAACAACAGTATTATTCTCCGATTCAGCCAAACTTCATTTACCTATTGCGGAAATAATTAGTTCTAAAGTTTTTTAAATTAATATTTTTCAAAATAACACCGTCAACTTCGATGCATCTGAGCAATCCTTCGTTTCAACTCTTGCTACATAAACCAATGATTTCATCAACTGCACGAATAGAGCTACCATTGTAGTAACCATATACGAATGTCTTGTAAGCATACTCGGATCTATGACTGAATTTGTTAGACATTGTATGAAACAAATCATAAAGTACAATATCAAAAGATCGAAATAAAAAAATCGCCACTTAAAACAGTTTTACTAACTACAAGCAAATGGTAAATGTCAAACACTTACTATGTTCAAATGATACCATCGTTACCTTTTGTTTTAAATTATGTGCAGTTTTTTCACTTTTAAAGTATTTCATAGCAAAGTTAATTTGGTAAACTTTACAACTAATTATCTTCGCAATTGGTGAGAATCGAACTTTAACATATTGAGTAACAAACGACTTCCGGGATTGGACCGTGTCATTATTGCGGTCAAAGAACTCAACCTTTCACCCACTTTCGTAAGTGGCTTCATCAGGAGGAAAAGCAAAAGAGCACGGCAACTCAACGTCTAAACCACGCCAGAGGCGAAACTCTTCTAACGATCGGAAGAAGAAATGCAAGAATTTATAGGCAAGTGCCGTCGCGGTTAAGTTGCCGTAGGCTGGGTTTAAAAATTAGCACTTTCCACATAAAATGAAGGGAAAAGCCTTTGTTCCGATTAAGATTATTAGGGTGTTTGTAAATCTCAATGGCTTTGCAAATCTTTCTGCTAAAGAAGATTGAAGATTTGCAGATAATGGAAGTTTCATCACAAAGGATCTTATGGCCGGTATCGCGTTGGTGTTCGGCAATGGCTGATGATGAAGTGAGACCCCACTTGAGACAGCGCTGGTGTTCAGAGAAGCGTGTTTTTACCGAACGTCACCAATGTATACAGCATTACAAGAGCAAGGGACTCTATAAACACCTTTGATGGCATAGTGTTTATTTTAGCTTTAGGCGAAGGAAGAACCTGTGAGATTTTGCTCGGGGGTTAGAAAACTGTTTTAATGTTTGGTTTTCAAAGAAACTTTTCTACGCGATCGGTGACTTGGTGGATATAGGGAAGAAAGAATATTGCTGCGGGAAGATCGGTGTTTGGAGGTTTGCTAATATAATTTTGAAATAACTTTTGCAAAATTATATTTAGATGTAAAATCTTAAATATCTTTTCAACTAGCCTTAAAACTGTTAAAAATGAATTTTTAAAAAATGTACAATTGAAGGTATGCAAGTCCTTGTTAATAGAGCACTTGAAAGAAGCGTATTGTTTGGTTTAAAATAATTTTTGTTTGCTAATATTATTTTTTAACATAGATATAAAAGACGAGAAGATTCAATGTAGGATCAAAATTGTCTTCCTCGAAGAAATCACAGGGCAGTCCTAGTACAGTCAGGATTTCTGCAAAAGAAACTTTGAGAGCTGTCTTGATAGTTGATCATAACTTGATCATTTTCTTAGAGTTAAGTTCAATTTTTGTTTGGTTTTTCATTGGGAGCTGTATTCTTTCTGTATGTCGGGGCCACCACTATGTTAAGATGATGTAGCACGTATTGTACTCTACCTCTGGCAGTACTAAAGAATATAATTGCTGGTACTGTCAGACGATGTGAAATTCGAAGTTAGCAGGTTAGATTTTTCCTCAGTCTGGCACAAACTGACGGAAAACCTAACCTCAAATTTTACATAGACAGCGTCACCAACAATACACATAGCCGGGGTCGGTAGCTCAGTGGTAAGCATCCTGACTACTGATCTAAGGGTCGCGAGTTCGATTCCGGGTCCCGGTGAGGTTTTAAAAAATTAAAAAAATGCAGGTGAAAGCTTCTACAGAATGCCATCATTCGGAAGTGATTTAAAGCCGTGGGTCCCATGTTACTAGAATGTGTAGCATGTAAAAGATCCCTTGCTAGGGTTGGAACTCCTTAGTCTCGGCAAAAATCTAAGTAGGACTTTGACCATATGACCAAAGCAGTCGGTGTCTAAGGTACCTGGTACTCTGCATGCCTAGACCTTGTCCATTAACAAACAAACAAACAATACACATCAGTACTGCCAAACATATAACAAGAAACTAAAACTACAACAATTTGAGTTGTCAAAAATACATTGCAGTAGCATTTTTATTGTGCTTTGACACAGCGACTTCCATCAGCTACTGCCTGAAACGGCTGAAAAATAGCATGGATGTTTTCTATTGGTTCTATAAAAATCAGTGTCTGCGATTCTTATTATAGTGTCTGTATGGAGACACAGTTGTAAGAATTCGTCACATTCGTCATCAATGACTTAACACTAATTTTGAAGTACGATTGCAGTTCTTTCTCAGTTGTTAGACTTCTCATATTAAGAATGACGCAGCAATGTTGAAGATAATTTGGTTTTTTATAGAAGCAGCACTGAGCAGTTACTGTAAATTTATTAATGTAACTAACTTATTACTAATAATGCCTCTTATCAAATTGTTTTCTAGTTTATTTCTTTACATGCAGGACACCTAGATTACGCCCGTTTACAAAAAGGCTGTCTAAATCATAATACTTGTTGAAATTACAAAGATACAAACAATTTGCTATCGCATGTCTGTTTTTGAAAAGAATATATTAAAAGTAACAAAAGTCTTGAAATGAAAGAGTTACTCTCAGATCCATTTTGTGGCATTCATGATGCATCCATTAATGAGCAATCGTTAATAATCATTATTACATAAAAGGTGACTTATATTCGGGGCAATATAATAAGTAGTATGCCTCTTATCGATGATTGTTGTATGAATATTATGAGTTATAATCCCAAAGCTGAAAATACAACGAGCCCGTAGGACGATATTATAACGAAATGATTTTCTTAAAAAAATATAGATTATTAGGCATACTACGAATTATATTTAGGAAGAGAATATAATGATTTAAAATATATGGAAGAGGGAGTGTAATACTATTTTATTACTTGAGTATCAGAAATACACTTTCTGTAACTTGTTATGCTTAAAACGCACGATCTAACTTCAAAAATCAGCTGACATTTCTAAATTAGTTCAATTTACCCGTGAAACAAAACCAAGTTAGCTCGTACCAAATCTAAAATCGCGATTCGCTATATTGTCAGTATGGTAGAGGGTCCTATTGGTCAATGTCTTAAATTTAAGAGATGATGATCGGCTCAACATTTAAGGAATTATATTCTCTATGAAGTATCATACCTAATATCATTTATATTCATCCAAGCATTCTATTGTTATAATAAGTTAATATTTTAAAATAACTAATATATTTTAGGGATACCCTGCGTAGTTTGTAGGTACATGTAATTAAATAAGAAGTTGTAGATTGCCCTAAGTAACAATGTTAAGATACTTCTTAACTACATAATGAAGCTTATTTCAGGATTTGTACATTGTAAGCTAAGACATTCTGAAATGTAATAACTGGATCCGCAAAGAGGACCTCAAGTTTAAAGCTCTCAGGAGTATCTCATTACAAAGAAAGAATATGATTGTAGTACGTAAACATTTTAAGAAAGTGGCATAATTCATTTTATACTGTAATTTATAAAAATATTATCCGTGTAATCATTCAAGGCCCCCATAGATTGTTGGTGGTTTTTATACACCAAGTTTTTCACTATGGTCCCAAACTTGATCAATACAGCTTAAGAACAAAAATAGATTGCCATTTTGCTGGCATTTAACACTAACAGCAGTAAAGATTAATGAATTCGAGTACCGGAAACAAGAAAACCTCTGCGTATATAGATTTTTTGGTGGTGCTAAGGCACTCAAATCGCAACAACTTCTAGGTGGTATACACGTGTGAGGACAACATCCTGCACTAAGCCATACCTGTAACCTACTTTTATAACTCCAAACCAAGACCCCGGTGCCGTAGGAGCCAAAGGATAATGACCCTCACCTATTCTGCACCGCATTCAAAGATGGCAACTTGAAATTTGAAACGCTAGCAGCGTCCTTTCACTGAGGTCTACCGATGAAAAACTAAAAAGCATTGAACTTCTGCCTTTCGGATGACCAGTAAGGCTTTACAGTCTTGAAGCTCGCTTCGTAGTTTAAGAAGCGATTGTGCAACAGGTATATCTTGTGAAAATTGTGTGAATGGGTATAGCCAAAAATTGCTGTTGCAAATTTTAAATTGCTTGATTTAATACAAACATTATTTTACATGATTAGATGCAAAGATCAAATTCTGAGAGTAATTTATATTTTTTTGTTAAAGTGCTTAGTAAACAAATTGCTAATAAAAATAGGTCAATTCTACTAATCCAGCAGATTTAAAAGCTTGAAGTCTTTCAGTTTCTTTTGTTTTGTCGATCCAAAAGTACAATCCTGAGTAGTGCAGCAGCCTAATACATACTAATGCGAAATAGTTAGGTTGCTACAATATTACAAACACTTTTTATGAGATCCTCAAATATATCACCTTTATACCAGTAGTAGATCATATTACAGTAATTAGACATTAACTAGGATTTATAATGAAATACAAAAAGGAAAAATTAAAAATTGAACCATAACTTCTTACTGGAGAAACTTTCTGTTAAGGGTATATAGATTAAATCGGTTTATTCAATAGGTGTCCCATTATTTTTGAAACACCCTGTGTATAATACAATAATGTCTGAATGAAATTTAAAGCAAATAGAAATTTAAACGCAGTCGAACTAGTATTTTAGTTGTAAACAATCCTTGATGATCAACAATTGCTTTGCTATGCTATATGAAGGTGTTTGCCACTTTTTTTTCCAAAAAACATAGACGCTATAAAAAACCTGTTGTTTCGGAGGAGAAGATTGTTTAAAAATAATTGTTAATAACTAATGGTCATTAATTAAGTTTTGATAGGCTGATAAAATACCTATACCCCTAAAAATAGATAGGAGATAAGAATGACATATTATGCAATTTAAGCTTAATAAAGAAACCAACATTTTTATAGGTATCATAACTCGAAGCAAATACTATTTGAAAATTCTAAAACAAATTGTTATACCAGTTGCTACATTCTAAAAAAATAAACTGGAAAGTTTTTGTATGTATTATAAATACAGCCAGAAACAAAAACATCAATTTCTTCTAAGTAAAAGGTAGGATGGCAAATGCATACGGTACATTTATTAGGTAATTACTTAATTCGGTGTGAATAATAACGAGCTTAACAAAACAATATGTTTTATGAGACTCCCAGAATTTAATATGCGTGAAGAAATCGAGGAGAAATTTGAAGGCCAAGAAAACAGCAATTTAAGTGCATGTTTACATTCTCTTTTTTTATTGATACCTTAAGTAGCATACAAAATTGGTATTATGATAACTTCAATTTTAAATATTTTAAAGAAATGGTTCGTTAGGAATTATTTTGATAATTTAAAGATTATTAAATTTACATCTTTATCATGTAGCACCGTCAAAAGAAGAATATTGTGGATCAGTGGCGGCTCGCCATGATTGTATTTGGGGTGCTCTTAATATTTAACAGGAACTGAACAAAAAGTTATAATTAATGATTCGCCTACATTCCATCGATGTTTTAATCTAAATAGAAGTATGTTTTTTCATTTTAATAATTTAAAAGGAAAAGTTATGTACAATACACAACAAAAAGTATTCAAACACACAACACAAAATGTATGCAAGAGTTAAAAACGAAATACGATAATAGTTTGTTTTATAACAGAATTAAAGTTATTGCTTATATACATGACATCAAAGCTTCTGTGTAAAATGTTTATAACTTTTTCGTGTTATGAATTAAGTTTTTATTTACCGACATCATTACCAGTGAATTACGACGTTCTTCGGTCAATGTGTTCCTTAAATGTTTTTATTCTCTCAAGAGTGGAGAAACAACGTTCTGATTCAGCTGTAGACATTGGACTTGCCACAATAACTTTTAATAGGTTAAAGGTTTCGTTGAATGTTTCATTTAAGCCCATTTTTTAAACATCCAAGAAGCAAGTTTCATCCGACTACAATATTGTTGAAATCTCTGCTTGAGTAAATTACTTCCAACTCAGTTTTTACTATGGTTTGTAACACTGGAAAGTCTAGAGCAGCATGGAAGGTAATTAGTAAATTTATAGGGACTGCAAAAAATACATTCACAGAAATGGCTCCAACATTATGAAACTTAAGAAAACCAGAGAAAAATACTCTTATAAAATAACGGAAAATAGAGAAGAAAAACAATTAATAATAAACGCCCCTGAAACAAATCCCTACAATGTCAAAAAAGCACCAGAAGAAAGTAAAATCAGTAAATTAGTTGTAATAAAATTATTAAAAAATGGGGGACTCATATCACTCTCGTATAACAAACAGAATATAGAGAAATTGTATCTGAAGAATGAAACTTGAATTACTTTACAAGCACATCTATATCTACAATATATGCTGTTACGAACTTTAAAATAAATAAGAGAAATATTTAAACAGCAAAGATCACATTTAAGTTGAATCGAATTTGACCTTAAGGAATTATAATAACATTATCTTTCGTTTTGGTTTTACTTACACCCAGTCAGTTTGTCCAAATACAGGTCGCAGTGCCAAACGCAATATTGCTTATTTAATACAACTTCCTCTCCAATGCAGCTATCGCGTCTTAGTTTTCTAAATTAGTTTTATATATTTAGATTGTGTAGCTTTAGCAATGCAGCAACGTTGACATCATTTGCAAATGAATAATTTTATATTCGTCAATTGTTAAGTTTTCGTAATAATCATTTTACGAGTTCTTCGACAAGAAACGGATAGATACGAAATTTCATGCTTTGTTTTGTTTGTAATTTAATATGCTCTCCTACACAGCTAGATAAGTTTTATGCAGCATCATTTATCATGTGCCTATCGCACTAAATGAGCGTCACTAAAGAGACTGTTAATTATTCAACCATAAGACGAAAGCGTTTGAGAAATTTAAAGCACCTTACTCGTTCAAACAACACAGACGATTAAATACAAATCAAGGTATTGTTATTGTTTACTTTTTGTTTTTATTTTTAATTTTATTTTTTTCTTAATTTTTACTTTTATATTAATCAATACCCTAATTTTGTTTTTATCTGTATACTTTATGCTTATATATTTAGATTGTATGTATAAGTATATAAAACTTTTATACGACGGCAGACTAAATTTAATATTCTAGTACTCTACACCTAACAATGAATTTACAGTACTAGTTGTCAATGTGTTCTGGAACTTTTAGTTATGTCAATAAGAGTATACCTCGTTTTGATAATTTCAAAAAATGAATATAAAAAGTTGAGCGGATGGCCCCGCGAGCAAATGCTCGCCTCTCAGGCGGCCGGCCCGGGTTCGAATCCCGGCGACTCTAGAGTTTAAAAATCGTACGCTCCCTGGCTACCACGCTAATATCTGCGGTAGTCGTTAACCCCTAACAAGGGAACTCTTCCTCAGTTTCGACGGGCAAGGCTAGCCACCTACCCGGCCTAAGGGTAAAGAGGGCTCACAGAACCACTTCGTGGTTAAAACAAGCCACTGGCCTATAATAAGAGGAAGAAGAAGAAGAATATAAAAAGTAAGACAATAAATGTGTGCATGTAGGCGTATGAGTGGACCTGTGTAGTTTAAATTTAACAACGATGGCTGGCTGGCGCGTTTCGATGTAATTTTGCAAGTAGGAGTTTTGGAACTCATTATTGTTACACGTGCAGAAAATTAATATTGTGACGTCATAAAACTAATTTGCGTGTAAATTGACGATGTATCAACAGCCATTATCAAATGTTGAGCACATAATTTTCAGCGGATTTTCCTCTCTATTACACGATCCCGAACAGATTTTATAGAAACTGTTAATTGTTTTGATATTAATGAAATGGAAGCTTATAGAGTAACGAAAAAGTGGATAAAAGCAAAGGAAAAATCAAAGAGCTAGTTAATAATCCTGTTCATTGCCTTTCTCTATATCTGTTATAACAAATTTTATGTTTTATTTCTCGCGTTCCATTTCGTGTATATTAATCATTGTTTATTAACTATCGAGAACTAATTATACAGGGTGTGTTTGAATGACATGGGATAGTTTATGCTGGAGAATCTATAATCTACAATAAATTGGTAGTATTATAGTGTGTTCAGATTATTCTCCCCAGTATGAGGATGTCGTAAAGAGTAAGAGATAGAAATGCTATCGAATTTCACAAAATTATACAGAAAATATTTTTAAATGTAAATTTTAGTTGACCATGGCCATTGCAGAGATTTTTAATTGGAGGTTTTTAATATAAAAGTTCATATTGTAATAATATTATGTTGTTATGGTGACTAGTTTGTAATAATATAATTAATTGAAATAAATAAATTAGGTACTACAAATACAATTTTAATTTTAATATTGCCTCTCTCAGGGTTAATCAAAAATTATGCTTTGTTTAATTAATTGCAATAAGAACGGTCTGTTGTCTCCTCATTCATTTTATCCATTGGCAACTTATTTAAAATAATGTGCCGGCTAGCTATTTGAGACTCCAATATCTGCAGTGGTTGGATTGTAACACAGTAGAAATTTTACCGTAGTACTTATAGCAAATTCCCAAATTTTAACGAATGACAGTTAACCTCAAATATTGAATCTAAGCAGAGCTCTTTCTAAGCACAGAAATTAAACGTAATTTGAACGCAAATCATTCAACAATTAATAAATTCACCTCATGTAAACAATGACAGTACAATTTAAATAATGACTATGTTGGGCTAACCTGGAATTTGTTTTCTTTCACGGCATAGGACACGCCAACTGGCATCTGTTTCTTGCCTGCTCGCCAAATCCACTTCCGGTTTCTGCAAAACGGGATGACGCCAAGCTTCTAATTTCCTCCTGGAACTCTTTCAGCGGCTACTTTCGACCATGAACAAAGTCTTCCCCAGCTTCTGTACTTTGCTCTGCACCTCTCGTAGCTCCCAGCTTTGGGAGCCAAAATTACAAACAAGCTTTAGGCTTGGCTTCCCTAATAAAACAACAACTGATTAGCTAGGTCTTCATAGCAATAAGTTAACAATTGTTTCAAGTAAGTTTTTACAATCTTTGATCCTTAACTACTAAATTATTTTCTTAAATGTTATTCCGGAACACTCTAACCGCACTTTGGTTACATTTTCTCACTTTTAGTTTAATAAACACTGATTCACAAGTTATTAGCATTTTCTAGTAGTCTTATTTCATTCTCAGGTTGCTTTTCACATGCTCTTTGCATTCTTGTGCCATTCTTATACTGCTTATTAAGCCTTTAACTGCGTTATCGAGTGTTAGTATAATGATATGAATACATATCGCTGCATAAAACCTCTGTAACGCTTCGAAACACCTCTGTACTTAAGCAAATTCATTATCTTGTCTTGACGCTACAAAATTAACCTGCCAGTCATCATAAATTAGCTTCATTTGCCACACCGAGCACAAATATTGAAAAATATGCTCAACGCAACCCCGACGATACTGTTTTATTCAATTACTAACCTCTGTCAATTAAATTACAGCTATTTCTCGTCATATCTTATGTAATTATCAATGGTTACTAGTGACTTATTGTTGCAATAAATAGGTTACCAATTCTGGGTCTATTTGAATTTTTCTTTAGTTTTCATACGTTAGAAATGTAACCAGAATTGCTGTAAGCATCATACCGTTACAATATATTATACTTATAAGTTATTTAAAAAGAACGTTTATTGCATTATAATTCAGTAACTGCAACGAATCGTCCGTTGAGTAAAAATTAAACCAGTAAAGAGGCTGGCTTATTGATGTGTTAAGATCTTCAATATCTTCAACCACTTGCAGTACAGTGTTTTCGGATTCTCAGAAATTTGTAGTAGTTGCTTAAAAATGCAAGTCTTTTAAACTCTGGTTGTCATCATTCTGCAACTTAATATTTTACATTTTTCGTTGGTATAAGGATCCATTACAGCAATGTTCGTTTTCGATATAATAAACATATCTCTATATTACCAAATTGACAATAAAATATTAAATAACGTGTTTATAACCTACACAACAATACAGGATTAAAAACAACACGAATAATAAATGACTTAGTGACATAACCCAGGAAGAATTACAGAATTAAATTAAAATAAAGATTTTTTTGAAATAAATGGTTCGTTACTACTAATAGTAAACATACAAACCTTTATATTATATAAAAAGATAATTAAATGAGCTTTTCACTGATATCATGGTCAACTACGGTTTGTATTTAAAAGAAAATATTACATCGCCGAAACTAAAAGCATTCGTGAACATTGTATGTAATATTCGCAAACTAGATAACAAGCTACGGTAAAAATTTTAAAACAATAAGGAATTTCGAAAATTCACATTTTTTTTCTATAAAATTCTCGACAATATTTCAAATCATTCTTAGCTACTCAGAAGGTGCTAAGCATTTTGTGTAATTTTACGGAAAACCTATACATATTACGGTTTTGAGATTTCCATGGTTGATACAAAGATTCGTCTATATACCAAATTTTTTCCCTAACGAGATGCAGCACCCTTAACTTTCTTAATGGCCTCTTTTCGATTCGATCACCTACACGCATTTCCAAAAAACCATTAGAAATGACAACTGCGATTCGTATTCTCAAGCTTCATTCCTTCATGTCATCAAATAAGGTCGCTACAGATCACAGTGGTTCTACGACTAAATCTTTCATCTTATACCCTCTCCCCTAGGGAAAATTCGATACGTTCCAAAAGTGTTTTTGCTTCAAAGCATTCCTGCCGGAGAGTTTATCAGTTATGTAGAATCTTCGGTGAAAAAGTTATCTAAAGACAAAACCAAAAACTGTCAACTCCCAAAAGTATCATTACCAAAGAGGAAAGAAATGCCCTTAACATGTGCAAATTTCTAGATTTCGCTAGTCGGAAATTTTACTAACTATAATGTCATTCTTTCCAATGTAGCAGGGTTAATCAACGATATTCCTTAGTACCTTGTTCTGAAATCGTTGTATGACATCTTTATTATTTTGTCTGACAACCCCACAGTTGAATGTTGTATGTAGTGGCGTATATAGCAATTTATTTTGATGGGAGTGGGGGAAGGCGTCAGGATTTCTGATTGATTGCTATATTTCCGAATGCACTGCAGGTGAAAATATTGTGTATTTTTTAATATCAAATGGTCTAAAATAAAAAGTTATAATTTTGTACTACAAACATATTCGCGGGAGGTCATTTCTCTACAATAGGTAAAGGACCAAGTCTAGCAAACTTCCGTTTTGATTTCTTTAAATTCAGAGAAGGTATTTTCTTGCTTAATTTTGAAGCATATCTTCCTGTTAAGTATGCTTACAATATTGGATGTAAAGCATCGTTTTTAATTTACAGTTTAATTCTTCATGCCACACATTATCAAATTCTGGCATCATACTCAGGAAGATGGCGGAACATTTTTTTCTTCTAACGCTTTTTCAGTAATATCAGTTATTCATGTACTTGATCAATTGCCCAGTGCTAGTTCCGAAAACTGCTTTGCGTTTTCTTCTCGATGATTGGATTAAAACTATTGGCAATCTCCAAAAAAAATTGCATGTAACAAAGCAATGAGATTGGCGCTTTGTGTGGTGGCTTCCTTGGCTTTGGTATCGTAATGAATTCCGTCCTAGGAGTACATAACTTAGTCTAAAGGCAGCATTGATAAGGTTGGTGAGTTTAACTATAACTTTCTTTAGTAGCTGCTCTAAAATTCTGTTACTAGATCAAATTCAGGATTTATGTTGTCTTTTAAATTTCATTCGTGGGGACTGGTGGTGTACAAGTTTAATCTTTGCACTTTCTTGGTCGAAGTTATCATCGCTTGTCTATTCTTCTTTTTCTTTTTCTTTATCTCAATACGGCTGGAGTATATTCTCGAAGTGTTCAGCAAACCTCCAAGCTGCTTGTTTATTGTTTTCGACTTATTTTCCATCTATTTTAGTAGTTGGGGTGTCTGCATAAGATTTTTAAAATTATTTTAGTTACCTTCCAGAGGTAATTATCTCAGATATGCACCAATCGATTCAGTTTTTAGTTATTTAATTTGTCTTCTTAGTGGTGAGATGAGATTATTCGATTCAATGTTGCCTTGTGGGGATTTGTCTGATGCCACTTTCTTTAGTGCAAAGAAAGTGGTATATGCATAAAGATATAATAAATAAGAACATAAAGTCTCGTTTTCCAAACTAAAAAGTTTGTAAAACTCAATTTTTATGTGATAAAACTGAATTATGTGTAGTAATTTCAATCATGCTTTACAAATTTAAATTTTGTTTCGAATCTGCAGACCACTGCATGTAACACGCCATTTCATACATTATAATAAACATCTTTTCAATGCATACTAAAGAACGCTACTTAATATTCAATTATTAAAATCTTATTTATAAACCTCTTTAAACATTCGTATGCACGGAATGCGGTTTGGTATTAATTTTCCGGTTATAATATCTGTCTCAATCCTCTCTTTACAAGCTTGCTTGTAGCTACACGTTTTTAGTAAATTTTAGAATCATAAATTGTATTGAAGTAGTAATTAACTTTGTAAAATAAATAGTTGCAATAAAAACAAAATTTTGTTTTACATGAAAGTCCTTACAGGGACTTGAGAAAAACATAAATTTCCTATTTAACAGCAATAACAGTATGCGGCTAATTAAGTCTGTGGTGATGAAGTAATGGAGTGAAGTCAGTGCAAATGTATCCTTTTAATAGACTCCCCAGAGCTACATCCTGCGGGTTGGTTCTTCCAGTTTAGGCCTCTCCTCTTCCTACATGTTCTTCGGCTGTGACTTAATAGAATGGCACGAGTCTGAGGTTAAAGTCCTTAGTCTAGTAGGCTCTGAAAACGACGTTGAACTTCCGGTCGCGGATTCACCGTTACTTCTTATACTCCACAAATAGTTCTGCGAATCATAAGCAGCCCGTCCTTCTCGCCCGCGGTGCAGACGCGAGGAGGAAGCAGGACGAAGGAGCAGTTAAACGTAACAGGCAGTAACTGCAGTCCTACGTGGTTTGCCTGCCATTCCTTTTCGTGCTTCTTTTCCTTTTCTTTCGCAGTGCTAGAGCATTAGGTTAACAATGCCATCCTTACAGGGAACTTATTGTTTAGTCGATGATTCTATGCAGGTCAAAGACGTGCACAATTGCCTACATATTTGTTTTTCCATTTTCGTATGCGTGGTATGTCGCGTGAATTTAAATAGTGTCCTTTGGTATTACAAAACTGACGACAGCAAATATTTGTGTACGTATACAACTATAGCCCAACCTCTGTTGCTGCAATAAAAGTACATATTGAGCATTGACAGCATCCATAACATGGATTAGCATTAAGTGTTTGTCTAATTTTGAAGCTTTCAGTGCTATATTTACATTACTGAGGATCTCATCTGATCATTCTAGTACATACAATAAAAATAATAGGAACAGAACTGCTATGCATATCTTGATTTCGTTATACAAACTTTACGAGTCCAGCGGTACTTAAACGGCATCTAGTTTTTGAATACTTTAGGTACAACATATTGCAAAATTTTCACATATAATCTCATAAGAGCATTAGTTCTTTCCGGAAATTTTTTTGAGTGCGTTCCAACAACGTCGTATTAATTTGCCCGAGCGGGACGCGAGGGCAAATTAGGACGCTGTTGGGATGCACGAAAAATAATTTCCGGATATGAATTAATGCTCGAATGCAGATTCGGTAAGAAAATCGTAACGACACGAACCCTAAAAAGAAGTAATGTCTACCTACAAAAAATTTCCAAGAAATTTTTTAGTTGGTTTGGTTACGACTCCTGAACTAATTTTTCTATTGGTCATTAATGAGTGTCGTACGATTTTCTAATAAAATTGTTAGAAAGTAAAATTAACAAGTATATTATGTGGTTGTAAATTAAATTTAACCGAGCACTTTGTTTGATTGGATTTCCTGCTATTTCTCTTTAGCAAAACGTAAATTTTCCTACTTTGGTGCAGAAAGTACTCACTTTCCGCACGCATTTACGTGATTTGCCAAAATTGACAAATGCCATTTTTATTTGACAAATGTCAAACTGAAATAGTTGTATAATAAGCATAGAGAGTAGAATTTACTGCACCGAGTGCATCGTTTGCAACACGACTGTAGGGAGGGTTGCAAGAGCGCGAGGTCAGCAAATACCTTTCTATGCGCATTGTACCCATGACTTTTTTCTACCAGTTTAATTAAAGAAGTTTAAAACTGTTTAACGGTGCATAATTTAGTACTTCAAAAATAATCCAAAACATGTAAGGCGCAATCTAGTAGCTATGAATAACCTTGTTCTGTCAAAAATTATTAACAATTATTATCAGTTTGACAAAGGACGAACAGAATGTGTTCTACTTTCTGTGCCTCGGTAGCAACTATCCTTACATAAATGAAATGTAACAATTCTCTAACTTCCGGTCTTATAAAGACTACTAATCTGAAATTAACTTTAATTCGTTGTTAAAATATACAAAAGCGCATCAAAACGTTAGTGTTTATGACATTTTATTCAGTAGTAAATACACTTTGATGCGCCTTTCTTTATTTCAACAACAAATTAAAGATAACCTCACATTAGCGGTCTTTATAAGATTGGATGTTAATGTAATAAAAAACGTCTTTCAATTAGCGACTAGGAAAAATTAAATTTCTTGTAGAATGTGAAGCCGTCTTAAGAAAAACAGTATGTAACACACGTGTAGAAACGCCATTGGAAAACTTATGTGAATGGAACTCTCGTTGTTTCATCTTTCACATGCGTTTTCCAATGGAATACTTTCCAAACTTGTATTACAATGTACTATTTGTTTATTATTATCGAAAAAGTGTTTGTGAAAATCTTTTTATAAACATGGGTAGATATCACTTGAATTATTCAGAATTATTTTATCGCATTTTATTTGGTAATACACTACATTTCTATATTCAATATCGTTTATAAATGTGGTACTTTTCAGCTATAGTGTTGGTGGCACAGTCTATGTCAAAAAATCGTGGTGAGCAGGTTAGGTTTTGCGTCAAACTGTGTCAAAATTGACGCAAAACATAACATAGACTTACAGTTTCACCAACGATACCCCTCAATACTGCCAAACATTAACTGGAGTTGCTTATTGTGTTTTATTAGTACATAGAAACGAGTTCTGTTCAGCTTAATTATGTTTTGACATTTACGCCCGTATTCATAGTCGTTCGCCAGCGGATCGCCGGCGACTCGCCAGAGTTTCGTTATGAATAGTATGTTGGCGGCACTGTACGTCTATGTCAAATTCGAGGTTAGCAGGTTAGATTTTGTGTCAGTTTCTGTCAAAACTGACTGAAAACCTAACCTGATCACCTCGAATTTGACATAGACGTACAGTGCCGCCAACATACTATTCATAACGAAACTCCGGCGAGTCGCCGGCGATCCGCTGGCGAACGACTATGAATACGGGTGTTAGTGTCACTGTTATATAAAATGTAATATTTCACATTTCTTATGAAATGCGACAAAGTAGTATACGCAAGGCGTTGGAAAAGTAGTTTTACTCAACTCGTATGTCCGTTTAAGTACTCGCTCACCCTTGTACTCAAACCAGCCATACTTGTGCAGTAAAACATCACTTTTCTAAACTAGTTGTGTAATATACTATTAAACTTATAATTAGAGAGGACCATTATGATCGGAAACGAGTTATTAAAGCGCTTGTGATTGCCAACGAGCGTGAAGTACCAGATCCATGTTAATCACAACGTTTTTTAAGTAAATTTTCTGCAATTATAGCGAGTGTTCAAAATTTGGCTCCACAATTTCAATACAGAATCCACAATGACGTTGAGTAAATTTTCTCGTACATTTAAAAATTCTTTGCGTTCCTCCAAATACTGTCGAAGGTAGAGGGGATGAAATCATCTTGCACTCGCTATAATTTCAAAATTCAGCCAAATATATAAAAATGTTGATTTGAGGATAGTCACTTGTAAATCTAGAAATTCGACTTACAGTCTTTCGCGGTCTCTGACTACGGGTTTATCAGCAAAATTGTCCTCTTTACAATATCTGAAAGTTTGATTACACTGTTTTATCATCTTCTATATGTACTGTATAAAGTTGTTATTGGAGAAAAGGAACTTAACGAAAGTAACTTGCACGACGCACAACTGGAAACCGGAACGCAATAAATGACATTAAATCTAAAATTCTAGCTGGACAATATTCAATAGGAAAACATACATATTTTAATAAATACGCAAAATTTAGTATTGTATCCCAATAAATCGTGTTTTTGCAATCAACCATTACTTGGAATTATTGCGCTTTTGACGGTTTATTGAAAATACACGTTTTATTAAATAATATGAAAAAATTCTGTTCCTAGAGAATGTTTATTTATAAGAGTAATTGAAAATCTAGCAAAAAGAACTGCGAGAAGCAGAGTTGAATATAAATGCTAATAAGAGTAAAGTAATGAGAATAGATAAGGATAAAACACCAATAAGAGAAGTGGGTAGAGTAAATAAAGTACTGGAAAGCTATACGTATCTAGGAGTAATAGTAAACACAAGGCACTTGGGATCCTGAAAAAACTGTTGACGGAAGGCACCATTCCAGAGAAATGAAAAAAAGGCAAAGTTGTGCCTAATCGAAAAAGAAAGAGACGGAAAATCTAAGTACAGACCAATATGCCTAATCGACTCAATGGGAGAATTATTCGAAAAACTAAAGAAAGGCTGGGTGAAGAAATATCAAAAAATTGAGTTAACCAGTTAACCAGTACGGATTCATCAAGGGCAAATCAACGATAGATCCGATAAAAATAATAATGGAGAGCGTGGAGGAGAAAAAAAAAGAAAATGTAGTACATATAAGGAAAGGTGCTTATTAATAATGCTGGATATAAAAGATGTATTTACCTCCGCAAGATAGTTGGGAATCATGGAAGACCTCACTAAAAGATTCATAGGCGGATACCATACTCGAATTATTAGCACCTACCTAAATAAAACGACAATATACACGGACAGACATAGAGAATACCTGGTAAGCTACGGAATTCCGTAGGATTCCATACTAGGACCACTACTGTGGAACCTCTATTTTGATCACATAACACGGATTGAGAAGCCAGAATGAACTAGCACATGACACGGCGATAATAGTTACTGCAAAATCAAAGGAACTCCTCGAAATAAATGCGGACCTGGTTGTTATAAGAATCAAAAACAAAATGGAAGGAAACAGTTGCCGATAGCGACACGAATGTGATAATTCTATACGGAGGAAACACACTTAAGAAGAGCGAAATCAATCTGAACGATAAAATTATCGAAAGCCACGAGCATCTCAAGTACTTCGGAGTTACATTCCAAAGAAACTCCCAAAGGAGTACTCGTATACATCTAGGAAAAGCAGTGCAAAAGATTGTGAAAAGTACTATTGCTCCAGGAAGTCTGATGTCAAAGGTAGACGAACGAAGCCAAAATAAAAGAGAACGCTCTGCTCAGTGGCATACTTGATAATTCTATATGCAGCTAAGATCTGGAGGGAAGATATCAGGAAAAGAGAAAATATTGAAACCCTGGTAAGACAACAACCAATATTTATCATAATGTCAACTGGGGTTTAGAGAACTGTATCATCAGATGCTGTACAAGCCTTGGCATCGATGCTCTCAATCGACCGAAGATGCAAGGAAGAGATAGCTACAGGGTAAGCAAAAACAGGAAAATACTAATCAAATAAGAGTATCAAAATAAATGCTGTGACAGATTGTACGATTCATTTGCGCCGCCTTCTAATTTCGTAGGAGAATAATACAAGGCCTAGATTGCTGAATGAACCGGGAGCATCGAGAAGTCAGTCACTACTTACTCAAATGCAGAGCCAACACGGCAGCTACTATCAATTTAAAAAGAGAATAGGAAAAAGTGAAATAGAAGAATGCATATCTTGTCAAGAAAACTTAGTTGATCCAGAACGCAACTTTTTTTAGTGTAAAAAATGAGAGGAATCAAGAAACGAAGGAACACCGGAACAGGAACAGTAATCACACCGAAAAAAATTACAGATACTATGCTGCATAATGGAGACAACTGCTGATAAGTATGAAAATCAACAAAGATGGAGGGGTTTTAGTTGGTAGGTCTTCCTGTATAGAGGGGAGAACCCAACAATCCACAGAACGAGTTACCGGGGGTCAATGAAGATTTCCTTTTCCCGAACAAAAAATGGGATTAAGACCATCAAAGAATGGGTAATTATTTAATTAGATAAGAAAATATTAAACAGACTCAATAAAACTAAACTATATTATAGGTACCATAAACAACATCCTAATTGATAAACGCAGAATACGCCATAAAGCAAAACTACTGATACCTATAGTTAAACTAAACGCTGATTCGTTTAATAAAACAGTAACTTTATTATATTAACTTATAGCACAATAATTAACACATTGCGAGTTGCTAGTCGAAATACTAAAACGAAACTAAACCTAATTTTTCTAAACATGATACTAATACTATTTTTATCATAATGGTAGAAACAAACAGTTACATAGTTTGAATGTCCAGAGCATCTATGAATAATTCTGGTTATCAGCTCTGTGCACAAGCCTTCAAGTTCGGAACAACATGTTATTGTTTATTATGTGGAATCAGAGGTAGAATTAAGTGTTTGATTTAACTATATATAAAATATATAAATCTGAGAGTGAGACAGTAACAGACAAACATAAATGCTAGCAGCACGTCAAATAATAATTAGTGACCAACAAGGACAACACCCAAAATGGAAAAATAGAAAAAACAATAGTTAAACTGATATAGACACATTATTATTTAGCGTATGGGGAGGTACGTATTGTATTGTTAGCCAGGAGAGTAATAAAATTACTAGTTTGGCTCCCAGAGGTTGCTAGTTCTTTAACGCTATCCAGGGTGCACGTGTAGTCTAGCTTTGCTACGGACGCGAACTAGCTTTGCACCCCCATAGACACATGAAAGAAAAGAATAAATACCAAAGGAAATAATGGAAAGAGAGAAAATTCAAACGCTCTAGAGGCATAAGAGGTAGATAAAGGAGAAGAAGGAGAATTTTTAAAAGCTTTGTATATTTTCTAATAACTTATAATTCTTTATGAAAACGATCACTTGAAAGTCGAACTTAAAAAAAAAAGGTATTTTTATTTTCATGAATTGCAACCGTATTCGCAAGAATATGTCTCTGCCATAAAAAATGTTCAACATGGAGTACCCCAAGGCTCTGTTTTGGGGCCACGCCTCTTTCTCATTTATGTAAATGATTTGTACTACTATCTGTTGCTTCATAAAAGTATATTTTTTGCAGACGATACAACTTTGCTGTGTTCAAATAAAGAAAGCAAGGTTCTAATTTAGACAATGAAAAACTTGGAAGCAAGAGCAAACACCTGATTGTCTTCAATTTGTTTTCAATTGAATGTCAATAAAACACAACAAATGATATTCTCCTTGTTTCTTGTTCTGTTCCGCAGGAAAGTTTAGTTCATTTACTGGGATTGACGTTGAAAAGCCAAATAAATATATTACATACGGTAATATTATTATGGGGGCGAGCTGTTGACCTGATTAGGATTTTTAAATTGCAAAAGAAAGCCCTAAGATTAATTACATATGCGAACTTCTGCGTTTCTTGTAAACCTTTATTTGTTAAACAAGGGAGCATGACGCTGCCGTGTATTGACATTTTTTACTCCTTAACTTATGTACACATTCATAAACAGCATAATTTTTTCAATTATGATGTGCATAATTATGATACACATGGGGCAAATCATCTTCTTGTACCTAGACATAGATTAAGTAAGTCATTACCAAATTCTATAGACCTGAAGTTTTATAATAAACTTCCAATGATTGTTCAACATTTAAATATTCAAAACTTTAGAAAAACAATAAAAACGTTTCTCTTCCAACAATATCTCTATTCAGTTGACGAATTTGTGAATATGCCTTGTATTGCTATTTAATGAATATGGATTCAAAGGTAATGTCTTAGAAATGCGTCAACTGTATTGTGATCTCATTATTGTGATAACATTATTGTGATAATTTAAATGTATTAAGGTACCTATATTTCTGATATTAATGTGTTACTCTGATTTTAATGTGTTCTTGGTATTTTAATATGTTTTGATTACTGACGTGCCATAAATGTTTTGTACATACACATGGTTAAATAAATTGATCTATCTATCTATGAAATATATTAATTTTATATGTAATAATAATTTTCATTTTAAGTCATAGTTTCAAACTTTACATGATGCTTAGTTACGAATTTATACTACTAAATAATTAATATCTAAAAATTATCAGTGGGGTTCGAATTACAATAAAATATATTATATTTAATCCTTTAGATCGGAAATATTAATTTTTCTTGCACTTTCCATTTCTAAATGGTTGTAGTGTTATTTACATTTTAATAAAAACAATGTATAGAAAGTATACAGCACTTTGATGATATTTATACGTAATACATGCATGACAATAATCTCTGTAACTGTAATGTAGAAAATTTGTATGGTTTTGGAATACATTTTTTGTAGTATTTTTGTTGAAGTGCAATTCTTGTTGTATATGCGACATTTAAGGAAAAGAAGTCTACAATTAGATAAACTAAAAGCTTTTCAAGACCACCAATATTTCTGAATGTAGCTTTCTAATTCAAAGGTTTGTCAAATTCTGTTTCTTCATCGTAAAATAAATAATACTACCTCAATTACATGCTGTCATTCATGTAGTTACTGTCACAACACTGAAAGAATAGCTTTCTGTTGAGGTGAGGGAGTATTAATGAAGTCGATATGCAACTGTTTGCACAAAGAAGCTTAATTTTGAAAGAAAAAGGTATTAACCTACGCTATCGTTCGATGTCGAGGATCATTCATGCCGTAGGAAACAAAAAATTATAAAATTTTGTTAGGTGTAACAATCCGCTGTGAACTACAAAGAAATTTTAGAATCCAATTTTAATAAATACGTATATAGACATCGCAACACTATGTTTGCATGAAACGAGTTGCAAAGTTGAAAACTCTTTCGTTTTACATTGTTTTTGTCGCAATTTAAGTCATTGATCTATCATACTGCAGTCTGTGATCGTATTGGTAGTAAACTAAACAAAACAGAAAAGATATTTTCTGTTTGTTGTGGTAAGATAAACATGATTAGAAAAAACTACATTATTAAAATGTAATTCCATATTATTATGTAAATTAATGAGAAGCTGTGCCAAAAAATGAAGGCTAAGTTTTAATTTTAAAGGTAAATTGGGCAATAAAAACCTTGAACTTGTTATGGACGAATGTCCGGCATTTCTATGGAAAATGGTTAACGACCAGCAGTCAAGCTATTTCCTGTGATTCCAGTAACATTGGCATTTCAGGTCAGATACTTTATCATTAGTTCTGAACGGCCTGGCTTTAATAGACTCCATTTCATTGTCATCAATTTTTTGCATTGCAATATAATTGTGGGAATATTATTAACTAAAAAATTACGAGCTACGGTTTCCCAAATATCTCTGAAATTAAATATCTCTTTCATACATATAATTACATTTAAAAAAATATTAGACTTTCTGGATACAATAATAAAGTGAAAACAAAATTAATAGTTATTCACGACATAAGGCCGTTAGATGCGATAACGGCCGTACGTCGTTGAATATTTTTCATAACATCTACAAAAATTTAAATTTTAGAGCAATTTAAATGAAAAAGTTAAATAATATTAGTAACGGGTGTTAGAAAACTCGTCTTATCAGAGTCACCTATTCAAAAAAATTACGTTTGGCAATACTGAAATGTATTGTTGGTGACACTGTAAGTCTATGTCAAATTCGAGGTCATCACGTTAGGTTTTGCGTCAGTTTTGACACAGACTGGCGCAAAACCTAAACTGCTAACCTCGAATTTGACATAGACTTACTGTGTTACCAACTATACATTTTAGTATTGCCAATGTTAAAATGTTACTGTTCTGTTATTTCTTAACAACCTAGACTTTTAAATGTATAACAGCCATGGCTGTTATGGGCAACTTTTCAGTCAAGTTGACAGTTCTGTTATTGACAAATAACAAGTAGGTGCTATCGCCTCGGCCAATAATTTCAGGCATCGTCCGCAAACACTTGACGGGCGCACTTTATAGCTGCAAACGCTTTTCGTCCGTAAACACTTTTCGTCCGCAAACACTTCTTTAATATTTAATATCTTAAACATTTAAAATTTAATCAGGAAAAAAATCAATTAATGTATAACATAGGAGGTCATGATACTAGCGGAAACGCCTTAATATGAAGCAATAAAACCATTTAGTCTTCTCCACGATTTTATTACAGTGTTGTACGTAGCGACATGTTTCGGCAACAACATTTATTCTAAACTTTGTAAAAAACCTTAATAATTTAAGAAATAAATCCTTCAATTTTGAGCATTGCACTAGCAACAATAAATGTTGAATCAAACCGTGTATTTCTAACAATCCTACTGGCTTTAATAAATTTAACTACTTTGGATTTGATTATAATACATCTCACTCGAATCATTCGTTTTACAACAGTACTGACCATTGTTTACATGAGAATCCCAATTTGAATCAAAATACGTTTTCTTGTACTCCTAATTTTAATTTAGATAGTAGAACTTTAAGTTTAAGCATAAGAAATTAACATTTTAGATAAGGCCCTGAAAATCGACCCCATCTGAATTGACAATGCTGATCTTGTCAGGGCTGAAGTCAGCAGAAAGATTTCTAATTTTAAACAAACCTTGCCCAATCTTAATAATACTCACATTTTAGACAAATAAACTTACTCTCTTTCCAAAATAATTAAAGATTTAAATTTACTTAGCACTTAAGCCGACAAAGGCTATTGCCTAGTCATAATGGATAAGAACGACTACGTTAACAAGATTTGTGATTTCCTTGATTCTCCTGATTTAGAAATTCTTAATAAATACTATTTACTTAGTTTTACTGCCTCAGTTGGACAACGTGTTAGATACCATTTTGAAAATATTAAATACTTAATATCAACCCTTTTTCATTCATATGAAACCCTCAATTTCTAAATTATATGGCCTATTAAATATCCACAAACCCAATATGCCTATTAGACCCCTAGTTTCGTTTTCCAACACGCCGGTATCTGTCATTACATCTTGGTTTAACAAATTAATCCGTAATGTCACTAATTTTAATCCTAAACTTGGTATAAAAAATTCCATAGAATTTAATAAACTAACCTTTTTCCCAATATTCCTTCCAATAAATGTCTTCAATTATTAAAAGAAATACTTGTAGATTCCGATCTTAACAATAAGCAAATTGAAACTTTACTTGCTTGCTTAAATTTAGATTTGTCACAAAAATTTTCCGATTCGATTCTTCCTTTTTTAAACAAAACTCTGATTTATCCATGGGATCTAACTTATCATCTCTGTTAGCAGAGATTTTTATGAATAACCTGGAAACAAAAATGTGTAATGAAGCTCCTTTCATCCACAATATTGTTTACTGGGGTAGGTATATGAATGATATCCTGGTAATTTTCAATTCTAACAACCCCAACGTCAATGATCACATTACCTGGCTTAACTCACTTTTGAAATTGAACATAGTAATTCTTTACCCTTTTTAAATATTTTGATCACGGAAACATTACCTCTAATGTTAAATCACTTAGTTTTAGCATTTACATTTACAGGAAGCCCAGTTGTACTGACTATAGCCTCTCTTACTCGTCCCTTCATTCTTTATCCCACAAACTTACTAATTTTCTATTCCTATGTCAGAAGAAAATTTCAATATAGCATTTAATATCATAAAGTTTTTGCTATTAGAAACGGTTATCCTCTCAAACTAATTTCACGTACCTATTTATTATAAACTCTGAGTGAAACTTTCCACAAATGTAACCCCTATCAATAATTCTGAAAATAATATTTTTCATTCAATTTTGTACTATGGTATAAATTCTTTATCCATAAACTACGTTCTAAGTAAATATAAAGTTAAAATTTCTTTTTCTACTACTAATTCCCGTCAGGAATGATTAGTTTTTAATAAAGATGGTGTCTATCGTCTTACCTGTTCGTCGTGCGACTGATTTTATGTTGGTCAAACGGAACGTACTTAAAAAATAAAGAACATTTTGCTTACATCGCAAACAACAACTTTACCATTGATCAATCCAATAAATCCACTTTTGCTAATCACATTTTACAGTCCAACCACAGCTTCGATCCTAACAAAGACTATACAATTTTATATACTGAAGATAAAGGTGTTCTGTTAAATTTTCTTGAGATGTTTGCAATTATCTCCAACAAAAATGAATTCAGACTCAATGAGGTCATAGATTTTGAAACAAATAATGAATATTAAATTCTTTGGGCACTTTCCGTTGATTCCATATCTTACCTGGCCTTGCTTCTTTCTTTGCCATATTAATTTTTGAACCGCTCAAGTAATTTCATTGTTATTGAATCTAGGAACTTTGCTAATTTTAGGTTTATATATTTAATGGAATTACATTCATTCTAAGTTTGCGTTATCTAAAATGGCACACACTTCTTAACTTTTAAATTTAATTATTATAATTTAACCAGAAGAACGAGTTTATAATGTAGTTTACTGGTTAATTATTTACTTCTCTACTTGGATGGTGTTTTAAAGCCGTTTTTACTTATATTTACTGAACTTTTAAATTTTAACCTCATTTTTACCATGTGCTTTCCACATATGTTAATATTATATCTCTGTAGAGGAATATTATGCCTGATGATGAAACCAGTTTGGTTTCGAAACATGTCGCTACGTACAACACTGTATTAAACTGGGGGAGAAGACTAAATGGTTATATTGGTTCGTATAACATAGTATTTTCTTTTAATATTTAATGTTTTTTTGTTATAGGTTAGCATTTACAATAATATACTCGTATTGCCTTGTACGTTGTTATTTTATATAAACTGATGATTTTCCGTTACTTTCGGTCTGTTCTTTAAAATGTAAGTAAAATGTCTTTTCAGTGTTGTTGATTATTTTTGCTTTATGTTCTATGATACATCATTTTATTTCTAAATCAAATGATGTACCATAGAGCATAAAGCAAAAAAAAAACGTTTTCTAAAACGGTGGATGAAAAGTAAAATACCAAAATTTGTTTGGTGTGTCAAAATAATAATTTGTTAATTGAATATTTTGCAACAGAAACTTATAATTTTAAAAAATCTCATGATATTAATAATTTATAGTAAGCCTACTTATGCAAGCACATACAATTAGTGTACTATAAATACATTAATAGCCCAGTCATTCTCTTGGTCCAAAATTTATGACAGCATTAACGCCTTAATTTGATTTAATATTAAACTCAATCTCAAATAATAGCAATGGCAAATATATTTACATAAGTGATATTCAAATAATATATTAACTGTAAATTTTATTGCAGATGGTGAAAGACTAATTTTTAGACAGTAATCAGACAGTAATTAATTGTGTTTGTACATGTGGTTAACGCTTAGGTATAAATATTTATTTGTTTTGGTTTTGCCTATTGTACTGACTATAAACTATCTAATATAGGTTCGAGAACTTGATTATTTTTTATTATAGAAGAAGTTTAGAAATCAAAGGCTATCATTTTGCCCAGTTATTTTTTGAAGGTATTCTATTGTTTTGATTTTTTATAATATTATAACATAGCAATTAAACTATATTTCTGGCATTTTTCAACTGCTTAAAGGTGCTGTAGTCAACATATTGCAAACTTAATATAAATATACTCAAAATTAAGTACAGATTCTAAAATCTAAATTTATATCCAAATGGTAAAGTAGAAGTTAATTCTAACGAAACCGAAAATGCCAGGAATCTGTATGTCACAATATCACTTTTCGAAATACACCTACCGTCTTCAAGTTATCTCCTACAAAATAAGTTTCTAGTGGCTTGATTTTAGGAGAAAAAGCTAAAATGGGAACGAGTAAACATAATGTATGATGACTAGTTCATAATATTTTGAAGATATCATAGACTATGATAACTACATGTAGTCCAATTTGCTTTGTATGGTAACAAGAACCTTGTTAATATTTTTAGATGTTATCTGTTATTTTTGTTTGAAATTATAAGAAATTAATATGCAGGTCCTTTATCAGCCTGTATCGGTCTATTTGAAGACATATGTTTTTTTAACTTTATTACACTTTTTCTGTCTTGTGTCGTTTGTAACCACTATTTCAACATATCTTTTTTACGATCTTTTCATACTTTTATCATTTTATTCAATAACCATTGTGTGATTTTTATAGTGCATTGATCCCTACACTTACTTATTACATAATCAACCTACAACATTTTAATTTAGTTATTTGATTAATATTATGTTCGTGCCAAGTATGAATTTTTAGAACCTATTGCTGAAAAGCGAATAGATTTTTTTTGAGGCGGTGAAACACCCTGTACAATAAAAATACCTACGTATTAATTCATATGTCTGTCGTATTAATAGTAAGGTTAAAATAAATCTAGAATTTAATTTTCTCCAAATTTATCCAAACCTGCTATAGTTAAATATACAGAAACAAGTTGAAGCATTTACAAATGACTCTGTCTTAGAAATTACTTCACAGAAATTGACTTAACAATGGAAAACTTGCTCTAACAGTCATTTTCTTCTCCAAAGAAGAAATATCGCGTACTTACTGGTCGTCCGATGTAAGATACGACCTTGCGATTAGATTTAAATACATCGAGTTCGCTGTCTTGTTCTCCTCGTAGAATGTCCATAAATGCCAGATCTTCCTTCAGTTTATACAAAAATCGGCATTCCTTCTGCTAGACGAGGCGCTGTTGCGTCAATAGTTAATATAATTCATATTAAATTCATTTCAATAAAACGCCGTTTTAATAGCTCTCTCGGCTGTTTTTGTATTGCACTTCTAATTTTTCAAATTTATAGGAAATGTTAGTGAATTTTACTGAACCTTGAGTGAAAAAATATGTTGTATTTGAAATTAATTATTTTTTATAATAATAGAATTATATCTCTCCTTCTCTTAAAATGAGAAAATAAAACATAAATATTAATTAACCCCTTAAAACAAAAGTCGATCCCCTGCAAGCGAATCAATGTTAACGTTCTATGTAAGCGTGAGTGAAACTTATTATGGTTTATTGTTATATCGATACTCTTAGTATTATCGGTAAAAGTAAACCTAAGCCTGAATGAGTATTATTGCAAAATCTTAGTTCTCAATTAGGCGACTTTGGTTCGCAAAAGCAATAATTATTCCTCTTCACTAAAATTTGTTCGAGATAGCTTTGATCTGAATATGACTAGTCACGACTCGCTTTTGTACTTCGGCAATCGCAATTCTTAAAAAATGAACAGTTGCTATTTACAGCTTCGGCTTGTTTAATTCCAACCTTCTGTGGACCTCCCGGGGAGCGAATTAAGACTTTTGTATTATTTCTGTGGAGCAGACTTGCTGCCGCTATCTTTTATGTGTTTCGCAGTACCATAGAGAATAACACACTCTTGATTTTATTGTGTACGTGGAGACTGAAAAGACTTTTGACGGTTGTGGCTTTTATGAAAAACGTCATGAAAGTCTAAAATGTACATTAGATAAATAAGGAACGTTAACAGCTAATATATTAAATTTAAAAGTAAAAAAGTCATGACAGTTGTGATGTTGCAAGTTACAAAGATAAAGCACAATGCAAGCACATTGCGGTTCTCCGTTAATTCTGGCAATTAAGATTTGTCTCGATAATACATAATCCGTCAAGTGTCTGCTATGATAAATGTTTTGGTAAGTAAATAAACAGGGATTGCAATTAAGCTTTAGATAACTGCTAGAGTTAATTATAAATTGGGGGCAAGTTTGTATTTTTGATATGCTGGGAAATAGTTAAAATGTTTGAAAAACTTTGAGAATAACGGTTATAATTGAAATTTTACTAACGTTTCGTTCTTTCAAAAGTTGGACCTTTTGTTTCAAATCTGAAAATAGTTAGAGCTTTATGTTAAAATTAAATTAAGACAAATACAAAATAAGAAGTGTACTATATTATGCATGTACGATTATTTCGGGCAACTCAGTTTTCTGACGACACTGTATAATAGTTGCATGTACTATGTAACAACCGAAAATTGGTTTCTATATATTAGGTTTTGTTTTAAAATTGGAAATGGTGCACTCACCTGCAAACACAAACACTTTTCAACTACAATGTGAAGAATCACAGAGGCATACTATCTCGCTTGAGCTGTTTACTGCGATCAGTGAATATGCTTTAAAAAATCTGCAAAGGGCTTTACTCAGAACTTCGCTCGCGAGTGGAGGATAAAAACAATTTAAACAATTATACGACACTAGTTTATATAATGTTCCTAATAGTACTGAAACAATAAGCGGAAACACTTAATAATGCAAATGACATCAATTTTCAGATAGAAAAATCATTACCAGCCGTGGGATGCGAACTGCAGTTCCTGCGAATGCGATTTCAACGCTTGACAGTAGCTCGCCAGCAACCCGCCCGTTTGTCGCATTTACCCTGTATCTGTTGGGTCTGATTTTCGCCAAGGGCAAAGCCTGAGTTATGTTCAAATTATTACTTTTATCTATTTCTCAGTTAAAGCAAAAATAAACAAAAATTAATTTTGTTAACTTGCTCATTCTGTATATGTAAGGTTCAAAATGTGTGCTTTTTTGTTAGTCGTAAAAACCTGAGTTGTGTGCAAAAATGACTCTCATTTCTTGATAGTTCCTCATAGTTCTTGAGTTAAAGAGAAAATCGGCAGAATGAATTTTTATGGTGCTCTACCTGTATATATTTTACTAAAATTTTCTAGGTTTTATGCCAAGAAGGCATATTGTCCGCATGCAAAATATCTTCTTCCTCCAACAAATCGTTTTTACGAGATACGCAACAGACAGACAGACGGAATTGAAAAAACCTGAAACGTGAAGATCTGAAGAAATCTCGGAAAGTGATTTTTTCACGATTTCAATACTTCCTTCGTCTTTTAGACCAGGAAACTAAAAATCTCAAATTGTTTGACGAGGGACTTAATGCAAATGGTAAAAGACCACCACAAATAGATTTACAGACGCGAGGAATAAGTATGAAGTCATATTAATATACATGCTACAACAACTACAATATGAATAAAAAGATAGCTGAAGATAAACAAGCAAAACACTCAGATGATGACGAATTTGGTGGTGAACGAAAACATAAATATAAAATATGAAGTGGTAGAACAAGTAATAACATAGAAATATCTGGGACGTGAAATTCCGATAGCCAGAGACAACCAAATAAATATGATAGAAAAAAGAATTAGTTTAGGCTGGGCAGCTTTCGTGAAACTCAAACAAACATTTTAAAGTGATGTATGCACTTATCTGACTAAATAGAAAATGTGGGAGCAAAACGAATGTGTGGATAAGAAAATTAACTGAATTGGTTAAAGCCAGCGTGGCCGAGCGGTTAGGACGTTAGGCTGCGGTGCCACGGTACGGGGTTTAATCCCGACAACTGGCAACTGGCGGGCGGCCCGCCTAGTCGCTTTAAAAATTGGGTACCGAAACCACAATTGTGGAAGTAGGGAAAGTAAGGCAGTTGTCGAAGGCGTGATGTTAACCACATCACCCAGTACGCCGTTAACGGTGTGCCAGATGACTGGGTTTTGGAAAGAGATATTTCGGCGACCCTAACTCGCCTTGTCTCAGACCATGTTCCTACTTGGAATGAAGTACCCGAACTTTACTAATAAAAAATATGAGGTAACACCTAGCCGAATTAAATGATAACCGGTGGTCAATACAAACAATTCAATTGTGCCCAACTGGGTGTTGAAAAAGAGCCGCAATCGTATAGTACTACCGTAATTGACATCAAATAAGTATCATAAATTCGTTTTAAAAGTTTGCTGCTATGCTTATGTGGGAAGATATAAAATTCCTTCTACCAAAATTAAAAACTGTTCTAAAGCTATGATATTAATTGTATTAACAATTTTTCCTAACAAAATAAAAGCGTTAATCTATATCAACAATTTCCGGTTAGTATAGTAATGAATAACGGCTTTATTAGACATCCTCAAAGAACAAAATATTGTTGAAAATACAAAATTACCGATCTGACAATCCTCCAATATTTGTATGTATTTAAGCAAATAAACTGGTCACCATATTTCAATAAAAAACAATGTTTTGTCAAAATATCAAATTCTGGCAGTTACCACGAATCTTAGTACATTAATTTCAAACGCGTAGTAATGGAATATACAAATAATGAATATTTTGATATGCTGATGTGTTTGGGACAAGCGAATGGTGCAGCAGTTGTTGCAGCTCGTAATTATGCAGAACGTTTTCCAAATAGACGTCATCCTGATGGAAATGTTATAAGACGTGTAGAACAGCGTGTTAGAGAAACAGGGCAAGTAAATCCTATTCAGGTAAACCTTGGTCGTCAACGCAATATTAGAACTCCAGAACTTGAAGAAATCGTTTTGACTGAAATAGAGAATAACCCTGGTCGAAGTGTGAGAGGTTTGGCTAGAGAATTTGCAGTTGATATTCATACTGTACACGATATGCTACGGGAAGAAAATCATCCATTTCGTTATTCCCTAGTTCAGAGTCTTCTTCCAGGTGATGCAGCTCCAAGGCATCAGTATTGTCAGTGTTATTACAGCAACATGATGAAGATCCACAATTTGTTACCCATACTTTATGGTCTGACGAGGCGACTTTCCCTCGGGATGGCGTGTATAACAGAAGAAATAATTATGTGTGGGCATTTTCAGCTAAATGTGTGGGCTGGTATAATAGGAGATCAGTTAATAGGGCCTAATTTTCTTCCACCTAGACTCAATGCAAACAGATTTCTAGAATTTTTGCAAGAAGATTTTATAAATTTAATGGAAGATGTGCCATTAAATTTAAGACGCAATATATGGCTGCAAATGGATGGCGCTCCTGCTCATTTCGGGCTCCCTGTGAGAAACTGGTTAAATGAAAACTTTCCCAGGACGTTGGATAGGTCGCGGAGCAGCTGTTAGATGGCCTGCTAGATCCCCAGATATTATAGCCCCTCTATTTACAAATAGTAGCGACAACCTTTGATGTTGCCGCTGGGGCAAAATCACGTTGGTATCCCTGAAGTCCCTAGCATATTTAAAAATTGCCAAGAAGTTGTATAAGTAATTAAAATGTGACATTGACATTTGTCGTGATTTTATTCATTTTTCTCTTCGGGGGCAAATTCTAAGTCGAGGACGTGGAAATGCCACGGCGTTGTGTCGATAAGTGTAAAAATAGTGGCAGAAAAGGATTTCAGGTACTCAGATCAGTTATTTTTTCACTGTTTACACTGAAATTTACCGTTAGTAACTTTTTGTATTTTCATGTTTGCATCAGGTTTGCCCCAGGATGTCGCTACTATTTGTAAATAGAGGGGCTATACCAGATATAAATCCCATAGATTTCTTTCTGTGGGGATTTATCAAAGAAAGAGTGTATGCTACAGAAGTGGATAATTTGCAGCAGTTGATAGATCAGATTCGTGCAGCATTTGCTGAAGTGAATGCACAAATGTTAAACAGAATGCAGCAAAATTTAATTAGAAGGGCTCGTATTTATATTGATGCTAATGGGCAAAATTTTGAACATTTGTTATAAATAATAGTATATTAAAGTATGAGTGGATAACAAGGTCTTTAAAACACGCGCGAGTTTTCGAGCACGACGGCGTAGCCGGAGTGCTCGAAATAGAGCAAGTGTTTTAAAGACCAGTTATCCATAAATACTTTACGCTATTTTTTATTATACCTCCAATACTGGAAATAAATTACACACTAAAAACTTAAAAATAATTTTTGTCGTGATAAATCGAGAGGGCATAATAATATTGCTACTATAGTTACGAGAATTATTTACGTTTTTGTCGCGTCCATGTCCGTTGTTGCATGCAGTCGTTTCCTTGACAACCTTTAAAGCTCGGCGAGCTTTAATCGCCTGTATTCGCACGCTCAGGCGTGCTTTAAATGGCGATTCTGATGCAGGTATAATAAAAAACAATTTTTCGGTAATTCCGCACAATACTACTCCACAGCGTTTTCCAAGTCGTCATTGGATTCAAAGCGATGCCCTCTCAAGTGTTTTTAAAGTTTTTTAAAGAGATTATAGCCACTGGGGGCAAGGTCGGGACTATAAGGTGTATGTGCCGCATTCATTGACTACTGCTTGAACAAATTCTGCTCTATGCACTCTGCAATTGTCGTGCAGAAGCAGAGTTTTCTGAGCATGATTGTGAGGTCTTTTTTCGCATATAGCCGCTTTCAAGTTCTTAATTGTGTCTTTGTAGACAAGCCCTTTTGGCATATATTCAATTAAGAGAATCCCCTCCGCGTCCCAGAAAACTGTGGCCATCACTTTTCCTTCAGAAAACTGCGTCTTTGCTTTCTTGGGTGGAGGAGAGTCCTCATGAATCTATTCCATGGACTCTTGTTTCGTCCCAGTGGTGTACCCAGGTGTCATTCCCAGTTACAATTCTATGGAAGAAGTGTTCATCTTGGAATAAAGCAGTCAAATTCTCCTCGCAAATTTGTCGTCTACAAAGTTTTTGTTCAGGACTGAGGAATCCATCGTAGCTCATTCCTAAATCTTCGTGTAGAATTTTAAAAACACTCGTTTCTGATATTCCTATTTCTCTAGCAACAACTGAAACTTTTACTTGGCGGTCAGTCAACACCAAATCTTCAACTTTGTTGATGATTTCTTCAATTTGTGCGTCCAAAGGTCTTCCACACTTTGGGTCATCATGAATGGATTCTTTGCCCCATTTCAACAGCTTGCACCAACATTTGATTTGGAAATAGGCACGCTATTTTCTCCATACACTGCCACCATTCTCTCATGAATATTATTCGGTCCACTGGCTTCTTTCGATAGAAATTTTATGACGCTTCTGTGTTCAAGTTTTAAATCACTCATGTTCACTTCTTTAAATTGACATAAAAATGGCAAATGGTGCGCGATTGGAACCAAACTTCAAGATGACACAATAAAATGTCACATAAACTTGACATAAGAAAGATGTCCCGATAGCTTATTGTTTTCATAGCTAGGTAGATAACATAAAAAACTACCCTCGTAGATTGTAATTTAAAAAAAAAGTGACATTCTTCAATTTTAATTGCTTGCGTTTATCCAATAGACGTGTTTCAATTTGTTGATTCGTTAAGGAGTTTTGCAATATTTTGCACGTTAAATAACAGTTCCTGTTGAAAAAACATTCGAAGATTGGCTTTTCAAGAAAAACTTGTTTGGTATGTTTGCATCCGGACAATTCAAATTTTCATGAAAAACGCAAAAAGTAATGTCAGCGTGATCATTAAAATATAAAAAAATCTTTCGCAGCCAGTTAGATGTTGGAATTAAAATACATATTAATGCTAAGGTTGCAATTTGCCAATTTTCACCGTATTCGGTTTTTTTTTGGATTTTTGAATGGACTTACCTGATTTTGCACTGATTACTGGATTTTAATGTTTAATTTGGTTATTACACTTGAAAAACTTTTAAAAAAGCACAAAAAAGTGTGTTCAAATTATTTAATAGAATTAAATAACAAATTTGTTCTAACACCAAATAAAAACACAAACGATGATATGTTGTATCGGACTTTTTCCACAGTTTCGGTGTTTATTATCACACGACGTTTCCGGAGTTTTTGATTTACGCCCGTCCTCAGGTGTCTCTGGTTAGTCCTGAGAAGGACAGATTTTTGTACGTCTTTTCACGTACACTCATGCCTACCCCGGGGTTTGAACCCGGGACTAATGTGATTACGAGTCTGTCACGCTTACCACTAGGCCACCAGCGCGGTTATGTATTTTAGTTATAAACTTATACAGGGTGCTCAACGTAAATGTGCGCAGCTTTAAGCAGCCGAGTATGCAACACATACACTATTCGCCATTGAAATGTAATGTGTGTTGCATACTCACCTGCGTAAAGCTGCGAACATTTAAGTTGGGCACCCTGTATATATGTTACCGCTGTATTCGCTTTATTTCTGCGCTAGCCTGGCTAATTGGTTCTTCTGCCAACGCTGTTAGTAGCTTCTTTCAGCTTCTTACGGAACCTGTTTTCTTTAGCTGCAACCAGAGCCAGTAGATATAGAGAGTACCGCCACGTCCGCCATGTTTATTCCTCTGACATATGCGTCACTTTGAGGTTTGTAATACAATTCCGTCAACGTAACGTTTGTTGGCAATCCAAAACTTTACTTAAAATTGGCAAGACTGTAAGTCTATGTCAAATTCGAGGTTAGCAGGTTAGTTTTTGCGTCAGTTTTGACACAAACTGGCGCAAAACATAACCTGCTAACCTCGAATTTGACATAGACTTACAGTCTTGCCAATTTCAAGTAAAATTTTAGACATACCTCATTCAGTCATTGCTGGTGGGAACAAAAATGGCGGCGATAGCGGCATTTTTACGGATCAAAGAATGGCGGTACTCTCTATATCTACTGGCTCTGGCTACAACTAGTGTCCCTGTATATGAAAGAGTTGGGACATGTAGGATGACTCGTTTTGGATCCACAAACCATGGAGTACCTGATTTTTGTCAATTTTAAACTTTATGCATACTTCTTTCAAACGAAACAACTGAAATATATCTTTGCTATAACACATGGTCCTTGATTTGTGGATCCAATGGCTCAACTCTTAGTACATATAGGAACTCTAGCTACAACTGATGTGTTATGCCATCTTCATTAAATTTCTTAACTGGTCCTACTTTCTTACACAGATTCTCATAATTTTTCTTGCTTACAATTGTTAGGCAAAAATATAAAACTACAGTTAATACTTAATACATGCACAAATAGATAGATATATTTGTACTTACTTTGCTCTTTTTAATTTCTTTCTTTGTCTACTGTTTTCTTCTTTTTCTTGAACCCTGGTTTCCTGTTTAAACACTAATGTTTTAGCTGAGAGTTAATTACTTCGTCTCCTTTTTATAATATTAAGTCTAGTAATGTATTTTATAAACAACGCAGTTTTAGGTTATTTTAATCAAAGATACAAACTAATTGTGTAAACTTGAAGTAAGTAAGCTCCTTTAGTATTCAGTATTTTAGAAACCAAGAGCAATTTCTTAAAGCTAATAATATTATCTTTCACATATAGATGTTAATGTCATAGATACTTCGCTGGTTTTGCTTGAGAATTGGGTTTATCCACATCCGTGGTTTATCTGATTTTGCATGGAACGGTCAACTTTTAGGCAATTTACATAGGGATTTAACATGTTTTGCTTGAATCTGAAGCATACATGGATAGAGCTCGAGCTGAATAATAAAATATAACAGTCAGTTCAAAATACACAAAATGCAAAATCCAAATGCAAACGTATATTTTGGTTACATTTATTTAAATAACAATTGATGTCTATACTTAATATTTTTGCAGTAGGTACTAACACGTACAGTCGTGTGCAAATAAATCTGGGACAGTGTTTTTTTCACATGCAGATTCAGTTAAGAATTTGAAGAATATTTCCATGGATTTCGTCTTATCAGAGAGAGTTATGGGTTTCAGTACCTGTTAAAGTTTAATGTAACTCTTTCTGATAGCAGGAAATCCATGGAGATATTCTTCAATTCTTAACTGAATCTGCATGTGGAAAAAACACTGTCCCAGATTTATTTGCACACGACTGTACATTTATTTATTGTTCATTGAAATGTTAAACAGTGTTTAAAATGATCGCGTCCTCGAATGTTAAGATACATTTAACATGCATCCACTCATTTAACATGCATCCACTCGCGTCCTCGAATGTTAAGATACATTTAACATGCATCCACCCATTTAACATGCATTCACTATAGCAACAACACACATATTCATGGTAGTCCGATTTCGATTTAGCAGTTTTTAGTAATTATTATCGATTCAAAATTAATGCCTCCATGAACAATAAAGTAATGAACGCATTTCGAGGGGAAACCATCTTAACATTTCTCACATAAATTACCACTCTCGCTTCACTCGAGTGGTAAAAATATGCTCGAATGTTAAGACTGGGTTACCTCTCTTAATACGTTAATTACTATGAAAGAGTGCTAGTGGATTGACTAATATAGTAATTACATTTTCGATAAATGTATAGCATGTGAAATTTAAATTCTTTAAATGCGTCTCAATATAGCTGTTTTGAATTTCATTTAATAGTAGATAATGTTATTAGGAGTAAAAGTGATACTTTACGTGGCGAAGCTGAAGTTTATTTAGTCGAACGTTAGTGAGGCAAATAATTCAGCTAAGCCAAGGTGCATTTGAAAAAAAATAGATAATTACTTTTCTAATTTTGCAAAATATTTATAAATCGTTATATTTCGAAATACATATTTAAAATGTTCCGCTTCTTCGTAGCTATTATACAAGGTAAATTAAAATTTTCTTTTGTATGATCTACGAAAATACAGTATAGTACACCTAACTTTCCGTTAAATTAAACATGCATGTTTACATTATTCAGATTTCTTGGAGAAGTTATTAATTCGTTGTGGTTGTTAGGTATTTTCCAAGAAATCAATTTGTAAAATCTGCATGTTTCTTGTAAATAAAAAAAACTCGATTGCATTATTTATTCTGGAAATCATCAGGATTGTTTGAAGTTATGTTGAATGGTGGAATGAAATGAAAGTATTTACTTTAGATCCTGTTCTGTGTCATGAATAGAACAGTAAGTTACTGATGAGCTGACTGTCAATTAAAAAAGCATATAATTATGCTTGATTAAGTAATATTCAACAGTAAAGAATATTTACTTTGACATGGAAATTATGTTTGTTAAATTGATATATTGGAAAATTATTATGATTATTATGATTTACTTTTTTGTACTCTCGTTTTCTAATGAAATTAAATCAAATGTATCCAACCTGAATGAACTAGTTTGTTCTAATAGGGCAGTTTAAATTTTCTTTCATAATAGTCGTCCTATCATTTTAGCAAACTTAGTTGCAACATCATCAAACGTGCTTTAAGACATCACATACAATACAGCAGGGAGAAATTATGTTTGGTTTCCAAGACTTTATCTTATTTCAGTTCTACAACACCAGCAGAGGTACTTGCAATTAGTTTGTTAAGACAGAATTGTATGCTCTTGCTACATTCCTGTTAATTTGATTTAATTTCCTGTGCTTTCGAAGCTTATACATTTAAACAAAACTATTTTTCATTGAAAATTCTACATATCTAAAGCTTTTTATTGCCATGTAGAAGTTAGGTAGCTAGCGCCCCTTAGTCATAAATCTAATTGCAATTAGACAAACATTTGAGAAAAGTTTGAACTTGATCTGATGGCTTGACTTGTGAATACAATCCAAATATAAAAATGTATCTTCTTGGGCGCGAAACTTCTTAAGGGCGCATTTTTACTATGATATACCTGCCTCTATCAGCATATTTTGATGTAAATAGTATTACACATACAGTGTATACATATTAAACTTTCAGTTTTCTGCAAAAATTTTGTTGAAGTAATTTTTCAACTCCTGAATATTAATGTCGGTTTTTTCTCAGTGTAATTATTACAATTTGAAGAATTTTTGTTATGGATTAGATTAAAGGTAGCATATATTTTATAGTATAAAATGATAATTCGAAGAGACCGATTAGAAGATATCCACCAAATCATTGCGTCATTACAGCAATATTCGGAAGTGTAAACAAAATTGTCTATACTTATTTACGGTATTCAAGTTCAAGTTCATGATGAGAAGAGCTCGCCTTCCGTAAACTTTTAATGCACGTAGACTTGGGAGCAACAATGTGCATCAGATGGCGTGCAAAAACACGCGGTCGAAGCTCAGTGGCTCACCGAGCGAGCTGGCGAAACAAGTCTTCGACATGCAACCTGCTGCTAACGATGATCTAGTTCCTGCAGAACCGCTACAACCGCTCGCATCGCTGCCATCCGCAGGAAGAAAGTCTCCTTTCGCTGAGCAGAGATGCGATAATACTTTCATAATACAGTTATAAAACGAGGATGAGCTTATGTAACTTAATGATCCCATGTTTGTTGTTGAGGAAGATCTCAACTGAAAGGCTTATTTTTGAACTTGTTGCAGGAGATCTTTTTAGCAATTACTTACTTGAATTACTGGATTATAGAATAAGTTTAATTATTATACTTGATATACAGGATGTTGACAAAAGGTTGGGCAACAATTTTTGAACGTGTTTTACTCTCAACAAGTAAAATTTGTTTTATGCTTATACACATGTGGTTAAATACGCTACGCATAGGGCTCTTTACTGTATTCCAATAAATAATGTACAAGTACTTAAATACAGTTTTTCATAGTTGTCAGACAATGCAAATAAATCTCGAAATTTGTGACCAAGTCAGGAATTTTATGTTTTATCATCTTCAGGGCTGTATTCAAGCTAACTGGGGACATTTTAACTATTTATTGTAAACAACAATACAAAATATTTCTTGTGAGGTATAACTAACGAGGATTTCATGCCAAAAGAAGCATTTTTGATCATATGTGTATCATATTTTGTTACTTATTTTGGGGTGTTGAACACGCCCCAACCGGGCCCGTAATGAGGGGAGTGCTAGGGCATGCCCGGTACTCCCTTAGAAAATGTAAGCACCCCCTGGAGAATTTCCAATATTAGGACATTTCGGAAGATGGCACACGCAATCGAAACAATAGGGAAAATATTGCTATAGCAGTTTGATATGTTTTAAATGACCAAGGCAAGGAATCGATTCTAACAATCAAAAACTGTACTGAAGTAGATGCAAAAACGGTTACAGATTTGAGACTAAAGATTTGAGACTAAAAGTTTTTAATTACTATAGTCTAGCTTGACACATTCAAAATTCTAAGCCAGTGCTATGATAGTGCCTCAGCTATGAGCTGTCGCAACGGTGGAGTTCAAGCATTACTACGGAAACGATTGAACAGAATGATTTCTTGCATGCATTGCTGTAATCACAGACTGAACCTCCTTATTGTAAAATAAATGATGCTCCAGAGATTAGGCAATTCCTTGATCAACATTTAATACTCTATGTCTTTCTCAGAAAACCGATCAATTCTGCCCTGTACGAGAGCCATACTTTCTGTCTCTCTCTCTCTCTCTGTTCCTCTGTCTCTCTCTCTCTCTCTCTGTTCCTCTGTCTCTCTCTCTCTCTTTCTGCTTTTCCTACAACTATGGAATGGCTATCTACATGCGGCATGATTATTTTCAAAACGTTCTGGAGGCTCTACAAAATGCATCAATCAATACTGAAACCGATTGAGACCATGTGGTAGAGTGTTATGTAAATTTTAATTTGAAGCGCTTTTGCCTTCGGGCATTTTGAGCCAGTGGGATTCTTGGCGCATATGCTTCATATCGCATTTAAAGAATTCGAATCCAAGGTGCTCTTAATTGCAAAACGTGTGGTTGCGTTTGATTTCGATAGTTGTTAGGCTTCAAATGGGAATTTGCTGAGTAAGTTTCTCGGCGCCCAAATCGCAGAAGCCAGCGCGCATTTCAAAATTTTCTACTCTACAGGATGATTAAATTATTATGTAACAACTATGTAGGCTTAGAACAGAAAATAAACAGGAAGCCGCATTTGTAAGAAATCCGTGCGACCGCGATGGGTTTTCAAAATGGCGGATGGTTGTTTTCTTTTGGCACGCTATCGAGAGGGTGCATGTGCAGCAAACAATTTCAACAGTTTTATTAAGTGCACTTTACACTATGTGATTTATGACTACATGTGAGTTTGTGTGACTTCAGTCACTGTCTGTAATTTAAATTGCTTCCTCAGATTGTGTGATTACAAATAATGACCCCATTATACGTTCCCTTCTATGCCCATGACTATTGTTGTGTACAAGTACGTATGACAAGTGACATGTTCAGAGAAATTATCTCTCTATTTGAAGTGAAAGGTAATATTAATACTTACTGATGGAATATAATGCCCAAAGTCCTGGTATTTGTGGTCTGAGAACAGCCAAAATTAGTCTCAAACTAACTAAAACCCAAAACTGTCAAACCGGTATCACACCTCATTAGTCATACATGGGTTTTCAAAATGGCCGTTTCCGTCGCCTAGATGTTACAGCCAAGTTAAATGAAATGCGCCTTCCTGTCTATTTTTTGTTCTAAGTATGTAGGCAACCCATTTTGCAGAAAGATGCATGATCTAGTCAACTTTGGTGATCAAAAACAAAGTCATTAATTGTGAAGGAAAGATTGCCGCGAATGAATAAAAAGTCAAAACAATTTAAACTGTCAGATTTCTGATTCTAACGGGTACCGTATTTATGAGTGTATACTGAATACTAAAATGTTTTTCAACGATGAGAAGACAGATATGATTCTCATTTTAGGAGACTCTAGGGGACAGCCTGCTTTAACGGTGCGGATTTACATGCATGGTATCTAGGCAGGATAGCTCTACCGTACAATACTTTTAAGCGTCTAAATATAAATTTCAGGAAGCATGGACAATTTATAAAGCCTAGAACTCGTATGCGACAAGCCACTAATTAAAAAAGGAATTAGAAGTGATTGAACTGGTGGAGCAAAATCCTCCATAGCAGTCAAAGGGCAATCGCCAGGGCTGTCGAAATCAGCCAAGCGTCCACTCACAATATTTTAAGAGCCAACACCTTCCACCCTTACCATGTAGGTACAGCATCTGAATGAAAATGAGTATACACATAGAATTCGTTAAAAGAAATTTTATTTAACACATTTTCAGACAACCCAGAGGCTTATGGAATAAGTGCACGAGTAATGTGTGTTGCCTACCTGGTTGTTACATGATAATTTAATCACCCTGTATAAGAGCGACAGCTCTGTGAAACTAAAAAACAGAGGGGGTAGCCAAAGCGGAGGTCGTCACTTGTTGCCGGGAACTTTGTTAGTCAAGATAATTTTTGTGAAAGCTTCATCTCCGGCGTTGACAGGCGTTCGGAGTGGCCCAAGTTTGAGCGATCGCTAAGCTAATTTGTGCAAGTCGCATACCGATGGCAGTGCCGGACTTCCATGCTGGTAACAGATTGTTTGCTGTTGGAAGTTTTGTGTGAATAACGTTCTCGTATTGAGTCGGTATCGGCTGTTAGTCTTTTTATACGGATAGATGCCCGGCTTTGTATTTCGCGGATTTTTCTTCAACTAATAATAAACAGGTGTTTTTTTTTCGCTCCGGAGAATTTGGAATAGCGGCCTAATCTCGTATATACATGGGAGCTAACGCCGTTTTGTGTCTTTGATGCTGTGTCAAGAAATGCTGACACGAAGGTTGGTTCACTGCTCGTGTTTACATCATTCTATAAATCGTCGAACCACCAAAACCAGCTGTAACGTGAATCTGCTACGACAGCCGAAACTAAATTTGGGTGATCTCAAACACCTTGCAGCAATCCTCTTAATGGTTAACTTTTCCCACGCTAAAGGCACCCACTATTACATACTAAAATGTTTAACAAAATGTGTTTTTGTTAAGTGGCGTGCTTAAATTAAGAGGTGCTCTCTTAACGAGCAACTAGGTTGGGTGAATGTTATTGGACGTTGTTTTTTAACGTTGTAGTGCTTCTAGCGCTGTCATATAATTCGTAATATATATTATGTTATGGTGTAGTACCTCAAGACTGATAATTTATTTATAAGTAATCATACCTAAAGATTAATTATGTAATAAAAATGTACCTAATTATTAAAACACACAAAGGTGAATTTAAATAGTAAAAGCACAGTGTATCTATTTGAAAGTTATTTAATAAATTACAGATTAAATTCAAATCAGGTAATGCAATTAATATTTTAAGAAAAAGGTTATAACATATTATTATCAATTAAATGATATTTGAAGTAATAAAGATACTTATTTGGTAGTACTAGAGAACAATTCATAGTTGAAATTAAATAACAATCAGAACAAACTATAAGATAGTTTCAACATATGTAAAAGGCAAAAGTCGAACAATTATTTGAAAAGTCAATTGAAATGTCAAATTTAATATAAATAAATTGTATTGTAAATTATCCAGGAGTGTTAAAAAATGTGCGAATAGATTACGATGGTGAATTGTAGTTTAGAAATAACAATTAATTTTTATTAATAAACTGTGAATGTAAAAGTTTGTAAATTGTAAGATTTGAAAATAAACCCATATTGAAATGAATTTTCTGGTTTAAAAAGGTATAAAAGGGGATGTGTATGAGGGGTTAACATGGAGAAATAAATGACTACGAAATAAAAACTTAAAACCAACTATAATATTGGAAAATTATAATACGAGTACTGGAGCAGGAATAGAAATAATGATATGTAGAAGAACAAAGCGAACACCTACGATCAGAGAGATAGTCTTTTTTGGAATTGGTGATGTGAAGTCGTATTTGGATACATCTGTACCTGAGTTGAATTTTGGAGGCGTTCTGTATTGAACTTATTGTTAGAGAGGTCAGTCTAAAATCTCCTGTTTGATTTGGATAAAGTGCATTGGAGTCACTGGTGGGTGGTAGCATCTGCACCTGAGTTGGATTTTGAAGGTCTTGGTCGCAGCTTCAAGTAAAGTGGTTCATGCAGATCAAACATCAATAAGCAGGCGGCATATACTTGTTTCGACGGAGCACTTAAGTGAGATAATGACAGGTATATGTAAAAAAAAATAAACAGTAAGAAGTTTCAATAGTGAATGAATAAGATTTTTAAAATGAGTTCTTACCATTGTCAATATTTGAAATAATATAAATTGTAACAGTTCGACTGACTTTTCACTTTTCATAATTTGACATTGACAGTTGTAGAAGGCATTTTGTAATAATTTTCATAATCAAGTATAGCAATTCTGATAATCAAGACAATAGCAAATATTAATACATGAAAATAATTTATCATATTTTATAAAGCATGAACCTGACCTGATTCAAGAGTAATTGTTCTACCGGCGCTAGAAAAAGAAATAAACTCAATAGTAAAACAATTTGGATAAGGGAATATTTTACATAAGTTAACTTGACTTAAATTTATTTCAATCTAAAATAATGCCATACAGGGTTTTATAGCAATATGTATGTATGTATGTATTCTCTGTAACCTTTTTTACTTACCGGTGTAGAGGCGTACCAGCGTACGCTAGCATCTGGCGGTGCAGTGCACAACTTGCTCCGGTTCCGGGTTACAAAATTGGAACGCGTCTTTTAAGCTTGAGTAGCAACCATTGTGTTAAGTGTGTGTGCTGGTAATGTGTTTACCTTGTTAGATCTGTGGTTCCGAGTAGAGCACAGTTAACTTGGTGCCCAACTGTGAAGGGTTTTACTGAACTCGCTACCGATGCGAAAAACATTCAACCACCGTGCGATTCGAACCGAGGACTTGCTTAATGCAAGCCTAATGCTTTACCAACTGCGCTACACGGTATATTTATTACCTATATATAACTTTGTTGGCATTTAACAATATTTGTTCTGTGTATGAAGAAAGTTTGAGGTTCTAAACTCGAAGTTAGTTGTTATGATGTGTACACTAAAGGTTAATTAGTTTGAGTCGTACTCTCTGTATTTACAGGGGGCCCTCGATATTAAATATATTTTTGCTGTGTTGTTTACTCGACTTATTAGAGTATTGGACTCCGTTATTTATTAACCAACGGTTAACATTGGTTTATGTGTTGCATACTGGTATTTACACGGTATATTTCCTGTTATGTAACGCCAGTCATATCAACGGATGATAAACCTCATTTGTTATATATTTGTTTTCTTTGAGTAAAAGTACAATTTATGGACGCAGTAAGGGAAGGCGCCCTTCAGACGTGTTAAATTCAAAAGTTGTGATTAGATATTGATTGAATAATTCTTAAAAAAAATGTAAGGTTAATGTTGGTGGGCCCTCCTTGAATTCACTGAGTGGCTACAATTGTGCGGTGTACGTATGTTCGTATGTGTGTACACGATTCCGGTCGCCAGGAACCTTCCTTAAGTCTTGGATCGTTTTAATTCGATAGGTCGTCCAAAAATTAAGGCAACATCAACTTTTGAGGTATGGTCGAAGGCAAAAATCCAAAGGTATGGCACTTTCTGATCTTTTTCATATAACACTAAAACCTCGCTAAACCGACATTAAATAAAAATCAAAGTCTCGATATACCGACATCAATTTAAAAATGACCGTTAACCTATTCTAAGTTCCGACGTGCCATGGGTGTGACCCACGTGCCGTGGGTGTAAACCACGTGCCATGTGCCAAACACTAGTTGCCAGCCCTCAAAATGTCCGTATACGTCCGGTTGTTGTTATTTTCCTTAATAATAATATAAGGCAAATCCACTGATGATGATGATAATCATTACAAAAAAAATGTAATTTAATTAAACTTGTTCAAAACTCTTTTTGTCATAACGATTTTTTAAGAATCGCACACAACACATACAAAGTTGAATTGATTAGATTAGCCAATTTTTAGTATTTAAGTTAATTTCATGAATTGATTTTTTGTTTTTGTTAAAATTTGATTGGAATGAAATAATTAATAAATTGGTTTTGGTTAAGCATTAAAATACACTTTTGTTTTTTATTTTTTACATGATATAACTAACAGCAGTTTTTTACAGCATTCAACTGATTTCTTAAATACACTCATTAAAAACACATTAGAAACAGCAGACAGAACACAAAACCATTGTTCACACTGGAGATCAAAGAGATAACGAAAGAAAAGAAAAAGGCATTTCTAGAATCGAAAAGTAAACAGACTAGAGAGGCTTACGATAATTATGTTAGACTAAGAAATAATGTAAATAGTAGAATACGCCAAATAAAAAACGACTACTGGCAGAAATTCAGCGCAGACATAGAACACGATATGTATGGAGCACAAAAAAGAATCTGGAAGTTATTAAGAGGTCTAAAGAAAAATACAAACGAAGACATAGAAGTAAAAACGGTGACTGAGGCAAGATGGGAACAGTATTTCGAACAACTTTATGACAATGGCAACAACGAAAACGAGGAAGAGGAAGAGGAAGAAGCAGGAGGAGCTGGTGGAGAACTCGAAAACAGCAATGACCAAAGAACAAATCAGGGACGCAATTAAAAAATTAAAAAACAGAAAGACCCCCAACGAAGACGCCATAAGTAATGAATTCATCAAATACGGCGGAGAATTGCTTTTACAGGAGATAACAAAATTATTTCAAGTAATAATAAACCAAGGCAAGGTTCCAACAGAATGGAAACAGAGTGTCACCATCCCATTGTTTAAAAAAGGCGATAAAAAGGACCCATCAAATTATAGGGGCATAACACTATTAAGCTCCGTTATGAAACTCTTCACAAGCGTAATGGCAACACATATCCTTAGCACAATTCACATAAGTGAAGAACAACAAGGCTTCCTAAAAAAACAGATCAACAATAGACGCAATATTCATCCTTCGACAACTCATAGAGAAAGCACTCGAATATAACACGCCTGCTTTCATTTGTTTCATAGACCTAACGAAAGCATTTGACCGCGTAAAACTTAAAGACATCATATATATATTAAAAGAAAAAGGGGTCCCCCAAAAATACATTAAACTAATAAAAGACATGAATACCAACAACACAACAAAAATAAGGGTCAACAAACAACTCACAAAAGAAATAAAAACAAACACGGGAATTCGTCAAGGAGATAGTCTAAGCCCACTACTGTTCAATCTCATCATGGACAAGATAATAGAAGCCGTGAAAACACGTGATCTTGGCTACAAGCTTGGAAACAACCTTATAAATATCTTATGCTATGCGGATGACGCAGTTTTAATAGCGGAGTCTGAAAATGACTTACAAAGACTTCTCCATACATTCAAAATTGCTGCCGAAACATATAACATGTCAATCTCCACAACAAAAACAAAATCAATGACCATCTCAAAAGAACCATTACGCTGCAAATTGGCAATGGACAACATATCAATAGAACAGGTAATGACCTTTAATTACCTAGGAACAGAAATTTCAAGTTGTGGAAACCTTAAAAACGAAGTGAGGAAACAGATAAATAAAGCAGCCACCATCTCGGGTCATCTAAAACAAGTTATATGGAAGAACAAACACCTCACTACAGAATGTAAATCCAGAGTATATAAGACCTGTGTCAGGCCAGTGCTAACATATGCAGCCGAGACCAGAGCTGACACCACTGTAACTAAAAGACAGATGAGAACCACTGAAATGAGCGCTTTAAGACCAATAGCCGGTCATACACTATGGGACAGACAAAGAAACACATACATAAGAGAAAAATGCAAAGTGGGAGACGTGGCACGATGGGTACGAGCAAGAAGGCGCGAGTGGAACGAACATGTAAACAGGATGGCAGACAATCGGCTAGTCAAAATAGCACGCAATGAAAAGCCAAGAGGAACACGACCACCAGGAAGACCCTCAAAGAGATGGCGCGATAGCTGGCAGTCAGTATCACAAGACCAGTAAAGTTAAAGACACAAACAGAGGAATGCAACCCAGAATAAACAGGCGTTTCGCCTTACAAAAAGAGGAAGAAGAAGAAGAAGAAAAACACATTAAATTTGATAATAAACGCGAAGATAAGGTGCCGAAGTATTCTTGGAACGCACCCAAGGGCGCGTATTAATAGTTTTTACAACAATAGCCCAATTCATAACATTGAACTGTGAAGTGGAGTGAAGTGCGTATTGACAATTTTTATGATAAATAACTGGTTCATAACATTTCATAGTACTAGCGAAACGGAGTGCTGAGTGTCGAAGTATTCTTGGAAAGCACCGAAGGGCGCTTTTCTGGGAGTGGGGGGTACTGTATATTTTATGTTTAAATTGCAACGTTGAATACTTTCAGCAGTTCTTATAACTCAATACGTAATTACTGATACAGCAGATATAACATTGCTTAAGTTTTTATGTTAAGTAGTTAGTTAAGTATCAAATAAAATTTTGACACGACAGTCGGTGTCAGTTATGCAATGGTTTAGGTTCTGTATGTGTATTTCATTCTAGAACATCAACATAACGTAATAATAATCGAGATATGTTTAAATTTTTAAAGTTAAGCTTGATTTCATTTTCGTTAACTCACATGTAAGAATGTAGTGTGAATAAGTATAATATGTATATAAATTTCAAAATATAGTTATAATCGGTTTCACCCATACAAAACGCTATTGTGTTGCTTTAATAACTGCTAATTGCACATCAGCAACCTTTATGACAATTTTACAACTGTATTGGGAAATAGCAATTGCTTTGTGAAAACTTGTCCCAACAAAGTCATAGAGCCGACGTCTCCGATGCAACATTGCGAAAATTAGCACCAAAAGTAACAATTTGCGTAAATTATTTAAGCAAGAACCGTTCACTTTAATTAACTTGCGTACAAACAACAGATAATATGTAGCATTGTGTATCCATTATGTAACGTTTATGGCATTTTTACCATTTTCCAATGTAGTTCCAATCAACAAATCGTAAATATAAATCAAACGGTTTTACTGCCAATCGATATTTTATCTTGTTTACAGTATACATTATGATGCAGACGCGTGCCGGCCATTATGCTGGTTACTAATAAGATAATGGAATATCGTAACTGCTACCACCACGGCTTAGTCCTTATCCAAACAGTTCTTCCTGGTGTGATTAAAGTCGGCTGTGTGTGCATAGTATACAAACAAAGCAGGTGCTTTGTCGTATGTCTGTCACTAAAACTTCATGCAAATCAAACCTCCTGATAAGGTTAATTAGATTTATGGAACTGTAAGTTATGTTGCTAATTAGTTCATTTACGACCCTCTGGAATTGTCCTTTTAAGCATTTATCATACAGATTTTTGATTTACTACTTTACATGCTAATACCTGCTATTATGTATGATGTTAGCATCAGCCGCCATATAATTATCTCATTATATAATAAAAATCGAAAGATGTCTCAGGTCATATGGGCAAAAAATGCATACGAAGTGCTAGAGGTTATAGCAGCAGTTTTCCACATCATACTGGCATTAAAGTCTCCAATAATTACGACAATTAGGCATTCTATAAATATTTATCAAGTCCCTGCGCCTAAAAACTTATATGCTCTTGTCGTAACTTTTGTAACTTTATGGCGTCGCGTCCTAACGAGCCTTCTTTTTTAAAAGATCGTAAAAATGCGATATAGTTAGTTATAATTAGGGCCTATAATTTTGAAGATATATGTACGAGCTTTTGCATAAACTCCATTATTATAACACTACATTTACGCTAATATATTCGCTACGGGCTTCTTCTCGCTATTTATGTCGCGTTTCACATAGTTTTGCCAGCTTGTTTGAATATGCGAACAATTAGAAGAGCTCTGCTCTGCTCGGGTTCTCATACTTCTCGTTTTTGCTTAGCGGAAGTGTACAACAACCGTGGTAAAGCACAGAAGCCTCAAGCTAGAGTACCGTAATTCTTAGAAAAAGCAGCCACGTCTAAGCATTCTTTAGCTGGGCTTTGTTTTGCAGGAAATTTAAAATTTCACATTCATCGAAGTTGTGAGAAATTGCCTCATTATTTATTTTCTCTGGATGAGCTTTTTAACGTTCTCGCAATTCGGGATTTCTGATTAAAAACGTCTTGCCGTTAGAAAAATATTAAGTTAGTTTTTGCTTCTCATCAGTTTCGCAATTATTGTGAGCCATGGAGAAAATTTCAGATGTTCTAAATTTTGAATCACACCTTTAGTTGTTAACTTCATAATGCAAGTTTGTTACAAATCCTTTAGCAAAAACCAAAAAACGGATTATGGGTTCATCGTCTTTGTACATGAAGAAGGATCTTAAAAAGCGAGTGTCAAAATATACTACTGGTTTACTAAATAATTTTATTGAGAAGAGAAAGTAGGAATATGGGGATAACTATGTAATATTTATCTAATTGAATTGTGTTTAGGAGAGGAACATATTTTCTTATTTTACGCATTCAAAATAAATTGAAGGAGAAAGCGTTTTTTGTATCGAAAAAATAATATTTAAAGGGTTCTAAAAACCTACTAAAAACCTCAAATACCTTTTACGGCAAACACAAAGAAAGCCAAAGATGCTATTATACATTTTGAACAATATTAGCGTTTCATCCCGATATACATTACATATTAAATGCAATCAAATGTGTACAACAATTGATGAATAGTTTACATCCAAATTATTGTTATGTAAATATTCGATGAACAAATATCTAATATACGGGATTATATATCAGCCACATGGGGGCTGTATTAATTAAGGGCGCCGGAACTGATTAGGTGAAGCATAAAACAGAATTTGTAATAAGGCAATGAACATCACCTATTATTCAAAAGCTGTTGAATGGAATGGTCAGCGGATTTATCGAATAAAAGCAATCATAAAATCACAAAAAAAGTTTTTGTTAGTCACATTCTCAACTGTTAGTGCGAGGACAAATAAAAGTACTGCAGGCAAGAAAAATTGGTAAACAACAAATGTTTGACTATGAATCGGTTTTATGCTTTAATTTGACTGTATTGATTATTTCAGGTAAAATTTTATACATGTCATGTCATGAAAGTTATTCTACTGGACTCAGGAGATTAAAAGTACTCGGCCTAACAGCCATGTACAATATGCTCCTTCATGCAGTAAAAGATCACTTTCATGACTTGATATGTAAATAACTATTATCCAACACCTCCTAGTTAACAGGATTTTAGACCTCTAAAGTGGCCCTTTATCCACTATTGAGATAAAATCCATATTCCACTGGTGAGATAACAACCATGTCACTCACTACAGCACTATTGGTAGCAGTGCGAAGCTATGTCAAATTTGAAATTTGCAGGTTAAGTTTTCCGGTAGTCTGTGTCAAATAACAAACAAAACCGAATCAATTATCCTCGAATTTGACATAGACTGACAATACACTTCAGTACTGCCAAACGCATAACACGAATCATAGGCGAATCTAATTATAAATTTATTTGATCTCTAGGAACTTTCCAATGTCTCTATGATTTTTCACTGCTGTCAATACAATTTTTTTTTAGATATTTATTGAGTTGTTGGATAAAACGTTTGTCTACGACAGTGTGTAAAATTAACTTTTAGTTGGCAGTTTTAAGTTTGTTAAACGACTGTTTAAAAACATATTTTCATTAGCTCACGTCGTCAGTAGCAACGTGTTTTATAATTTTTAACCACGCAAAATTGTGACCGGCTGCTAGTAAACCTAACTTACACTTTTTTTTTAATATTTACCGTGTTTTCTAGATTATATCGTCGGGGCTTAAAACTCTCGCTCATTTGCGTTTTAACTCTGCCCCACTCATGACTAAAGAGTAGCTTTACGCACTTGTATCGTAAATTACTATACAGAGTGATTAAAAAATGGCGCATTTCCTCTGGAGGGGTTGTTGGGGACTACTATCTGAGTACGGGAAAAATAACAAAAAAAATCTTTACAATCATTCCACTGAAATATTAACAGTTGAAGATGCATATTGAAATAAGCTATTTACCAATATTAAAAAAAAATCAACGTTTGAATCGAAGACTATTGTTTTTATTAAACATCACAATTCAAAAAACTGACAGTTTCATCAAACTTACCTAAAATTTTAGTTTTCAAAACTAGGCACCAAAAACTGAAGTTTTGAAAACTAAAATTTTATGTAAGTTTGACGAAACTGTCAGTTTTTTTAATTGGGATGATTAATAACAATAATAATCTTCGATTCAAACGTCGAATTTTTAATAAATATTGGTAAATAGCTTATTTCAAAATGCATCTTCAGCTGTTAATATTTCAGAGGAATGATTGTAAAGATTTTGTTTGTACGTACTCCGCTAGTAGTCCCCAATAACCCCTCCAGAGGAAATGCGCCATTTTTGAATCACCCTGTATATTGTATTCTTGTTTTAGTTGGGATTTATCCACTCAAGAAAATTAAGTGCTTGAACTGCGTTCTCGCATTTAAACATTCTCTCGTGGATAAAATGCCACCTAAAACAACCATACAATACATTACTATTAAAGGCCTAACATTTTATACCTACTGTTATATTTAAATATGTTTGTATGTAACAATACCATTTCTATGATGTTCGTACGTCGATACAAAGAAAATAGAAGGTATTTATTTTTACAAAATAAAAAAAAAATATTCACTAGAGATTTAAAAACGTTTCAATGAAGAACAACATATTTTTATGATTTGTACAAATATTTGCATTCAATTATTCTTTCTCTTTGTAGTGTGTAATATATAATTATCTTAATTTGAATATTTTTAATGTCATTTATTTCCAATTTTGTGTATGGCTGTAAGCAGATGACAAACGTCACTTTGACGTTTGGCAGACAGTAAGTGTGGTGTTTTATATGATATTTGGTAAGTGACTTAAGAGCAGCAGGCGCTATAAATTTGAATATTTTTAAATTTTTTATTCAAAATTTCGTCAAAATTGAATAAAAACATATATACGCCACGTGAATGAAACATTTATTAACTCAAAGATTTGATCTCATTCACACTGCGTGCTCGTGAGCCCAAAATCTTTTCGTGAATAAACGTAAGTTTAATTCACTTGGTGTATAATATTTATTAATTACCTGACATAACCAAGTAGCTAGATCAACATCGATATTGTTGTTTTCTATTCATTTTGGGTTCTCAACTAGTGAAAAGCAAAATTATTATGCATTCCTTACATGATTTCCTATGTCTCACTTTAGCACAAGTTCGAATTTAAATTTATCGAGGTCCAATATTCAAATTTTATATTACCATACATCCAGTTTAGAAAACGGTTCTCATAGAAGAAGCTGGTCGAAGTAAATGAGCTTGAAGTGTCGATAATTCTATTCGCAAATAAATATATTTAAAACATTTCAAGCAATCGGAAAAATTCATACTTTATGATAATTCTTACAGAAAAGTCGCTAGTGACATCTTTACTTTTGACTAAATCAAATGTAAGTTTAAAATGCTAAAATTTAAAATGCAATGTGCAAGTTGTTCCTGAATTGTATGGAACCAAGTTGAGAGGGAATTTCATGCACAAACAAGGAGAACTCTAGTAAACATATATGGAAAAAAGTGATGTAAGTTTAAAAATAACAATGAATAATTTGCATGAACGCAAGACAACTGAGAACACGTAACTACCATTTTTTTAAAATCATGTTTATTGTTTTTATTCGTTTCAGTATGACTGTAACATAAATCATTTTGAAAAAGTTTTGTTTTGGTTTTGGCTGAAAAATGTATCCTTAGCTAAATTTTATACAATTTATATATACCTCAAATGTTATGCCCATATATAATATTCTTAGTTAGGTACTTATTTTTTTTGTTTAATTTTAACATAGAAAGCTATCAAATAATCAAAGTGAAATAATGATATTATTAACTTGTTGTCCCTATGTGTTACCGGCTATTACTCATATTATAAATTACTGCTTTAACACCGGAGTATACCCAAAAATTTGGAAACCAGTTAAAATGTATCCCTTTGCCTAAACAGTGTCAACCTTGCGATTTTAAATACCTGAGACCAATCAGTATTTTATCAGTTATTTCAAAGATTATGGGAAAAATCATTGCCTCTAAACTGTCTAAACACATTGACAAATACAATATTCTCCCCGTGTGTCAATCTGGGTTCAGGTCTGATCACAGTTGTGCAACTGCTTTGATTAACGTGGTGGATGGCATTGTGAGGGCACTCGACCAGGGCAAACTTACTGTATTAATATTATTATATTTCAGTAAGGCATTTGATACGATCGATCATGCTGTTTTGGAATCCATTCTTCATTTTATTGGACTTGATTTATCGGCTGTAAGCTGTAAGTGTATTTCGATCGTATTTAAGGGAACGCACACAGAGAGTATTGATTGATGATCAATTATCTGATGCACTTAACATTAATGCGGGGGTTCCACAAGGATCTATACTAGGGCCACTACTATTTACTATATACACGTGCTATTTAATAGAAAGTTCGCTTAAATATTGTCAGGTGCAGTTATATGCAGATGATACTTAAATATATTTATCGTTTCCTCCAGAATGTTTGCCGAATGCGGTGTTCCAAATCAATGAAGATATACAGTCTCTTGTTCAAAAATGTCATGAGCATAATTTATCTATTAATCCCAGCAAAACTAACGTAGTTATTTTTGGTAGGCGAAAAGATCGGTGTTCTGCTCTTAATGATATAAAACTTTATATAAATAATACTCTCCCCCTTTGAAAGACGAGCCTAAAAATCTCGGAGTTGTGGTTGACTACACTTTAAAATTTAAAACTCACAGTAAAGAAATCATTGGCAAAGCTTATGCTAGTCTAAAAATGATTTATTCAAATAGATACATACTGAACAAAAAATTTAAAATAATGCTGTGTGATTCGTTGGTACTTTCACAATTTAACTACGGTGATACATTATATATGCATTATATTGATTCCGTTGATCGTCGTAAAATACTAGTCGTCCAAAATAACTGTTAAATATTAATATATAGTATTTCAAAGTACTGTAGGATACCTACATGTAACCTGGGTACAGATTGCCAGGTTACATATATATTGATAAATAAATATTGTTTTTTGATATTTGAAACTCAAACCTTGTGTTTTATTTCTCCGAATATAATATTATTATATTAATGCAGTTAGTTAGGCTAATCTAACTACTAACACTGTAGTACCAACATATCACATATACGTTAATAAGAAGCTAGTTGGTTGTCGATGCAGCAGCGAAGAGACTTGCATGCTGCAGTATTATACTATAAAATTTATTTAGTTAAGAAGCCCTCATATCTGTGTCGTGAAATCACGTACCGTACTGATATACATAATCTTAACTTACTTTTCAGAGGTGTATTAAATACGCCTTTACACTCTACAGCCATCTTTCAGCGAAGTTTTTCATACAATATTTGCATGTTCTTTAATAGGTTGCCGATGGAATTTCTTAGATTATCGTTAGCTAATTCAAATTCTTATATAAAAGGGAGCTGTTAGAACAACGTACTTCAAATTTCATTTATATTTTCTATAATACTTGTATTGTCTGCTAGCTGATATTATTAAGTTTATTTAGTATGCCATTTTATTGCATACGTTGTAAATATACTACGATTTTATTTTTGCCATGTTTTACTCATACTTAACGTATTTTATTATATTGTTGGTTAGAACTACGCAATTTGTTTAATTTTTGTCTTGTCTAGTAAAATCGTATTGTCTGGGAGTTGATAGTATGTAAGCTTATTTAGAGTGCAATTTTATTGCTTTGCATTATGTATTGCACATACACTGTAACTATCCTTTGTCGAAATTATAATGACGGTTTTCTAATTAATTTATTTTGTTCTATCATACTACTCGTTGCAAGTACTCGATTCAATTTCATATGGGAAAGTGGAAGAACAGTGTCTTCTAAAGATACTGAACTCTCCCATTTTGTTCCGCATATATTTATTTGTAATTTATGTTATTAAGTTTGTATTAATTTTATACATTGGAACAAATAAAATTATGAATATTATTATTATTATTTAATATAACTGATAGTAGGTGTCTAATTTTCTGTTTTAAATTATTTGTATATTTCAAACCTTCTTTACATCTAATTATTATTTAGTTACTAATTGTCAATGTTCTCGAAACATATAAATGAAAATAAAATTACAAACTGCAACTAGGAAATTGATAACACCATTGTTACCAATTTAAAAAAACCCTGACGTAAAGGCACGAATAAAAACAGCCCAAACCATTGGCTTTAAAGAAAAGATATTTTTAAAATACGTTCCAGGATTTTCTCACAGATTGATTGTAATTAAGGCTTTCCTAATTTATTTGGCAAACTGTATTTTTTATTATGAAATTCGGCAATATAAATGCAATTTGTCAGCATTATACAACTGCGCATGTTGTATTGTTTATCTGTTGTAAATAAAATTTTGACAAAAAAATATAGGTAATTGTTAATAATCTTAAATGAAATGTTTGTTGTAGAATCGTTTAATAACATTTGCCAATACAATTGCAATGTTTTGAAAAAAGCTGAAGGTAGGAGCACATTACTGCCTGAAATAATTATTTCAGAGTGATTTATAAGAGACGATAAGATTCGAAAAAGCAAAAAAATGTAAGCCGCAAGCAGTTTGCAGTAAATTATTACTGCTGTTCTTCTATCATTCTTGCACATATGCATCTACCACACTACCAAAAATATTGTTATATTCTCTTGGCGAATTGTTATTATATGTTAATTTGATTGTAATTATAACCCAACAATAAATCAAGGAAAGCCCAATCAATAATGAAATATTGCAAAATCATATTTTGCTGTGCCTCAGATCGGTTCAATTAAATTATGTTTTATTATGTATAATTGATAATTAATAATAATGAATGAGTTGGTGTTTGCAATTATTACTTGTACGTTGAATTTTTTGCAGAATTATTATTTTTACACTCATGATGTTATTTGGCCCACACTGTGTTAGTGACACTGCTAATGTAGTTACAGATCATTACAATACATTATTAGCGATGGCATCATTCTCAAACGGTAGTTTTACATTCGAATAATTCTAAATATGTAACAACTTTTTACCAGTTACAAGTTTTTATCCTTGAATAGTGACTACTACTGAGTGTTGAATTTACATAATTCATACAAATAGGCTTTTTCGAGTGAGTGAGCTTTAAAGCGCAATTTTTTTGACACAATATTTAGTATGCATACCGAGAAAATATTAAGCAAAGGTTATACAAAGTAAGAAAATAAATCTTTTAAAACTGCCAAGCAAAAGCGTATAAGACACAAAAATAATCAGTGGCGGAAACCACGCTCAGTTGTACTCGAAAAGATGTAAAAATTTTGGTGTCTGCATTGTTATGCAAGGTTAACAACTGATCTTATAAATTACGCCAAAAACATGATATTCACTGGCTATTAAGCTTTAATGAATATTTAAATTGCAGCTACTAAACGAACCAGAAGCTAACGTTTTGTCAAGGAAATCCACTGCTATTTCTTGATGCACTCAAGCTTGGTGCTTATTTTGTTGAAACCAAAATTAAAAGCTACACTTTAATTAAAATTGCAATAGAGTTTTTATTGCAATATATAAAATTCAATTGAAAGAAATATTTTACGGGTATTTGTAATCTGATTCAAGTCTCCATTGTTTGTAAATAACGGCAATAAACATCAAAAGAGAGAATACATTTGGAGGTGTATTATAATCACTAATAAAATCGAATTACAGTTACAGTAAAATATGTAGTCGTTGAAATATGTTATTTTTACTAGATTTTTTTTATATTGTAGATACCAAAAATTTCCATTAAGTTGAAATACCATGTAACCAATAAAAACAAGATGTAACTCAGATAAAATCCTATGCATTTAATAAATGTTTTAACATTTCCCAGGATGTTTGACTTGTTTACTAATCAGTTCCTTTTGTTGGATTAAAGACTTAACAAGCTCCAGGTTTAAAAACATAGTGAAACGTTAAGAAACACGCTTGACGTGAATCATTAGATTGTAAATAATACGGAATTCTTGTACAACAGTATTACAGATAGCTGATTCTGCGTTATTTAAAAGCTCTGAAAATAATGCAAGGTTACATTTCATGAACAGAATAATTTTGATTAACTTTATACGTATTAAAACAAATACTGAAATATAGAGACACGAAGAATAATAATTTACTGTATATTATATTCTGGTGCAGATTTCTAAAGTCTTGTCACTTCTTACTGATTTAAATAAACGAAAAATAAGTGTACACAATTTATCTCTTTAATTGCGTCTGTAATACATTCCCATTATGCCAGATTTGTATATAAAAAACTAGGAATAACTTTCCAATCATCATCACGTATTAAAATGAAAATGGCTAGATACCATTAGTGACTGTCTGGCCAAGAAAAATTAGGGACAATTTCGTGGTATCAAATGAAATAGTTAATCTCCATCTACTTATATTGGGTTTTTCAATTTCATTCGTAGCACAAACTGTAAGAAAGCAAAAAATGTGTTATTTGGTACAGACAGTTTGGTAAATAATGAAACCAAATAAATTGTTAAAAACCATAAATAGCAAAACTAAACAAATTACTCACTTCTAATTTGTCATCGCCTGGAAAAAGGTCTATCACTAAATATAAATTAGTTCAAAATTATGCTGTTTTAGTGGCCATTAACAATGCGTTTCCAACACCGATAAGTATGTCTAAATTTTCTAGATAAAAAGCAGCAATAATCAACGGTAAATTTCTGATGAATACTATTTAAATTGTTACTATTTGAATAAATCGTTCATTTTAACAGCGTGTAAAAATTATTCCTATTGGTTTGTTATAAATCAATACATTTTTAATTAACTTTCATATTATCAGTTGTTATATAATAACAATGATAATATAAAAAAAATATGTAAAGGGCTTTACTTAGCACTTCCCTCGCAATTGGACGTTGTGACACTAAAAATTTTAAAAATCAAAGGAAAATAGGGGTAAAATATCTTCACGTTCATAATAATACTGAAACAATAAAAGAAAACCCTTGGGAACGCGAATTAAATCAATTTTAAATAAAAAAATTACCGCCGATGGTATTCGAACTATAGCGCCTGCAAACGCAAATTTAAATTTCGGGCGCCTTATCCACTGAACTATAGAGGACCTCCCGGCTTTGCGATGCGCGACTGTATGTAACAGAACGGACTTATTGTTCAACCTTTTTACCCTTTTACGACACTAGCCTGTATCTATTGGGCCCCATTTTTGTCAGAGTACTGCCTAATCTATGTGCAAATTACTACTTTTGTCTATTTCTCAGTTAACGCAAAAACAAAATATAATTTTTAAAGTGATCACCCTGTATATATTTATCCGAAATTTTCTCGGTTTCATACCAGGTAGCATATAATCTGCAGAAAAAATAGTTTTTGAGTTATACCGCCAACAGAGAGACAGACAGACAGTCAGATAGAGAGGGCTAAGCGAGTGTAACAAATGTTTCAAAGAACATGGTAGTAAGAAGCATCACACCACCACATTTCCTTATAAAAGGATACCTAAAAGTACTAGAAGTACCTTGATTTAACCACATTTAATCAAATCGATCACGTACTAATTAGTGAAAAGTGAAAAACTTTCCCAAACATATTAAAAGACAAGATTACAATATACGTAAGTAAAATCATAGGGGACCACCAGACCGGGTTTAAAAAGAATAGACAATCAGTCAGCTGTTTGCAGTCCGACAGATAACGATGGAAAAGGGATTGAAATTTCACACGTAAATATACCAGGTATTCGTAGTTTTTTACAAGTACACGATAGCATCTATCTAATATTTTGCTTTGCATGACGCCATGGAAGAACTAGGAACAACTGATGGGATTGGTTCAAATTCCCATGAAAACCCATACAACCAAGCAAAGATGCAGGACAGGGTATCAGATAATTTTATCACAGACAAATGATTACGACAAGATGTACTAGCCCCAGTGCTATTCAATCTAATATTAGAAAAACATTAGAGATATCAGCATTCACACCAAACAAATACTATCGAATAGCGGGATACATAAACGAACTGAATATAAAGAAGTATTTACAAACTTAGAAACACAAGCTAAAAAATTGAAGTCCTCAAATCAACGAAAGTAAAACCGAAGTGTTTGGTAACGAGACCAGCAAGTAGGTTTGGGTAAAACTTAACTATAGAAGACTACGACATCGAAATGGTAAAATGATCATTTATTTATTAGAAGCTCATATGAACGACGACAACAATATTATTTAAGTACATAATACAATAGAGAACCCTAGATGAAACTTTATAAAACAATTAGAAGGCCGGTGATCACCTACGCCAGCCAAACTTGGGTGATATCAAAACAACCTGAAGAATATTTGTTGACACTGGAACGGACTATTCTAAGAAGAATAAAAAGAACGATATAGGAAAACGAATACTGGGAGATACTCGCACGATACTAGTAGCCGAATGTAGTCAATCGCGATAAATTGTTACAGTTAAAATGGGCTGAACATGTAGAGAGAATGGAGGAGTGACAAATACCAAAGAAAATTCCCAAAACAGAGTTCGACACCACAAAAACGGCCGCGATAATATAAAGAAGGATTCTTTTGAAATCCTTAGAGTGAGCAACTGGCAGATAGCAGCAAGAGAAAGACAGCCACACAAAACAAGACTGCTCGTCTTCACGTGTACTGGCGATGTTTTCACGACCAACACGATATCTTTCTTAACTATCGCATATGGCAGCATTTTCTTGCCAGACGATTCTCGCCAAGTAAAATAAAAAAACACAACCAAGGTATGAATAAACGCCATGAAAGAAGAAGAATAAAAAAGTAAAAGCTGATAATATATTTCGGTATATTTCGGTATAGGCTAGACTTAAAAATGATTTAAAGTGAGTACAGCTTCATCATTTCCGTGCATGGGCATTAGCATGCGATATGGTCTTCCCAGTTTTCTTCTTCTTTTCTATAATGCTTGTAATATATGTTGTCTGTTTTCATCTTCTTCTGGCTTGTTGGGACTAAAGCATACTTTGACCACCTTTATTTTTTGATATAATGTACTGCTCGTTCCATGCCATTTAGGTTTTCTGTTAACTAAGTTGCCTGGACATCATTACCACCATTTTTTGCCAAACAGACTCTTATGAGCTGTAAGCATCCTCTCATGTAATCGAGTTCTACAGGTTTTTTTATTTCGTATTTGTTCATCGACCATAGTTCCTCTTCATATGTAAAAATAACTTACACAGTATTATAGAATATGTTATTTTTCTCTTTCTGTATTTTATGGTGATAGTTTGTCTTATTACAAGTCCCTTATGGTGAACGTTTTCATTTCTACTTTTCTTTTTACATCTCCCTGTGTTTTACGTGAGTCGGATATTATGAACCAACACCTACAAAGAAGGCGACAGCTTCCCGGAGTGACGTTAGCAGAGGTAGGTATAACTTTGAAAATAAGGAGTTCCTGTAAAATTGGGTGAATTGAGCACTTAGTCATCTTATTCATTTCCTTGTAATGAAGAACAAAGTTTCAAAGCAAAAAACCATAATTTTCAATAATAATTTTGCGTTTTAGTATAGGTAGCGCAATATCAATCCCAAAATTTAAGAACTCACTTTATCTACACATAATAAGTATAAAACTCGAAAGTTGGCTTATTTACTTGTTAACGTACTTAGTATTTAACTGATATTTCATTTTATCAATTATTATTAATTTTACCACAATAATTTTTAAGCGAAGTTTTGGTTGTAGAATTAATTATATTTTTTCTATAGCACATGTTAAAGCGTGCTTTTATCAACACAAAACAAAAGGTCAAGTTTTAATTTAACAGCAAGGGTAGATAAAGTAGCACTTTAACGTCAAGGATAGATAAAGTAATTTAATTTTCTAACTTTTGTTTAAATTAAATATGACAGCTTCGTATTATCGTAGCAACCCAATATAGCTACTGACATTTTGAAATGTGATTGACTGCCATTATTTTCTTTTGAAATTGTTAAAGTTCGTGCTATAGAAAAAAATATTGTATTATACACGACGATAAAGTTATTTCTATCCACTCTTGAATCATTAACGTCTCGACTTCGTCTCGACGTTAAACGATTCACTTGTGGATAAAATTTAACTTTATCGTCTTGTATAATAAATTACTATTTTTGCTATTCGTTCCACGCTATGACCTTGGTACTCAATAAAATAAACTAATTAGCCATCTTCTATAAAAATTTTAAAACCAGCTACAATCCAACATTTCATTTGTTTTGAGCATTTAAAAATTGTTCTTCAAAGTGGTCAAATACATAACTGATTGAATATAATATAAATAAAACTAAATTTACTACTGCATTATGTTTAATCCAATAGTTAACAAGTCTTAGATAATAAAAGAATTAAACATTTTCAGTGCTAACTTGTCATTTTGTTTTTCTAAATTTGTGAAATACAAAGCTGTCACGTTTAGAGAATAACCACATTTAAGTAATTTATTATGTTCCGTCTTATGAAGCGATTTTAATGAATAAAACGTATAAATTTTTTGCATCTCTATTTCAAAATTAAGATAGGTCAATATTCAGTCAGGTATGGAATTTTACCAGTTGCTCCATATACATTTTAATAAATGTACTGCGTCAAATAAATAAAATAACGTTCTACTGTTATCAAAAAGATGAAGGTAGACGATGCTCAGCTGCTTCTTTAGTGCAAAATTGCAGAATTAATTGTATTGATATCGTTAATCAACTTCTTTAGTACAGTTTTAAGGAATGTAAAATGAATTATGAGAACTATGACTTAATTTTAACGTAGACAATATATGTATTAGTTCTTTAAAATGGGAATTTGTATTTGTCATCGTGAACACGTAAGCTGCAGTAACCAAAATAAATTAAAAAAAAAAATTTTTTTAGTTGCCAAAGAAGTCTGACCGAATTTAGGGTATTTCGGAGATGATAAATCCAATTGACTCTAGTTTTTGAGATTTGGTAACATGAACAACGGTGATCTATTTGTATTGATTTGAATATGAATTTCTTGCTTGGTTAGCAAAGTGAATACACGAAGTCATTATGACACCACGGGAGATATTCATGTTCTTTACCTTCGGTTAACTTACAGACCTCGGGCCAGAGGCCCTCGGTCTGTAACACATGTCAACCTCAGGGAAAAACATATTCGTATCTCCCTTAATGCATAAATATCTATTTCACCATTTTGTGTCAAGCTTGGATTAATTTATATCAGTCACAATCGGCATTTAGGTATGCCACATGGTCAAATTTTTCAATGGGGATATCCATTATTACAAAAACTAAAGCTAATTTAGCAAAACGAACGCCATTTTCAAAATAAGTGACATAAAGTTGCCGTAAACTTGTTTTAATATCATTAGCAATAAAATTAGGGTTGCCCTGTATTTATTACAAGAGGTACTTACCATATTTACGTTTGTATAATCGCCTCGACCCACAAACACTTGCACAAATATGGTATATAATTGCAATATTTACTTTATTCACCGGCAACTGTTTTAAAACGCTAGTAAAGCGCGCCACCTACAACGATAATTTATGAGTTTATTTGTGCAAAGTTCATAGTAAATATCTTACACGCACAGCACCAAACACTAACCACCATCCGTTCTTAAAAATTCATAAGTTCAGAACATTTTCGCTTACTTTAGTTCTTTAGTTCTTTTACTGACGTGGTTTCGTTTACACAATTGTAATTAGCCAATAACTAACTATATCGAGTTTAGAACGCTATAGTAACTCTTAAAATACAACAAGAATCAAATTTATCTGTCCGAGAAGTTTTTTCGAAGAAAAGTGAGGTTATAGTGCGGTGCCGAGGTACGAAATAATGTTCAAAGTAAAAAAAACAGAAACAGTGGCGCTTAATTACACTGAATATCGTTGAACTACTACGGATAATTGCTTTTATGTATAACATTAATTTGAAGTGTCCGATCTTAGTGAAAATGGCTCCGTATATACTCTACACCAGGGCTGTCCAACTTCAAGGGGCCCAAGAGCCACTGTAAAAAATTTGAAAGTTATGAAGGCCGCATCATAAAATGTGTCGTATGCGACTTTGTGAATGATTTGTAATAAATATAAAACGTGTATATTTCAATACTAATGTTTATTTGTTCAAGAAGCTTAGGTTAGATTACAAAAAGCATTGAAACATAAAAGAGATATACAGGGTAACCGACAAACTTACACCATATGTTCTAGAAGTGATTGTAAACAAAAAAATTCATATTCACTTTAGGTTCATTCCTTTCCGTTCTTGAGATATCGACAAAAGAAGAAAATTACATCAATTAATGTAAATTTACGTATAGAGATATGACGTTTCACCCCCTTACTAGGAGCGTCAAAGATTTACATCTCGGGTTAAGCTCAAATCTGAGAAATACGTCCACTCAAATATATATTCGATTTGGTAAAACACCAGATAATTATCAAAACAAATACAGGGAATTTATTTTAATAGTTAACATAAGCGTTTTGTTTCTATGCCACCATTTAATTATACAGGTCATTTCCATAGTTACAAATGGGACCAATAAATTACAGCGTGTATTTTACGAGTTAACATAGGAATTATTACTTGGCAAAACAACAATTAAAATTTATCGTAATATATACCACTAAAGAAGAGATACAACACACAAGTTGTTCCTACGTATCTACTTTTTAGTTGCATACCTACATTCCGATAACAAAATTAAAGTTTCTCATTAGCAAGTACCTAATTCAAATTCGTATGTTAACTCGTAAAATAAACGCTCTAATCTATTGATATCATTGGTAACTATGGAAGTGCCCTGCATGATTAAATGCTGGCATAGAAACGAAACTGCTATGTTAACTATTAAAATAAATTCACTGTATAATGTTTTTAGCTAGTTACAATGATTAATTAAAAATAACTCTGAGTTGTACATTATTTAAAATTAACATGTTCTTCCGGTGTCTTGTTTTGTGGGTCAAGCTGCAACCCAATGCACCGGCGAGTGTCCCTATTGGTAGTCCGCCGGTACGCACGCTAATTCTTCGGGAAATGGGCTGAGTAGGTCTTTTGCTTCTGCAAACTTGACCTTCCACTCACCAGTGATTTTAAGCTGTAATTATCCGGTGAATTTAAATGTAGTGGTTTTAAGGGTTACCTGGGGGGGGGGGGGTGGCGTTAGTGTCTAAATCCTGGTGCAGAGGTTGCCGGTACCTTACGACGGCTAGGCGTCGTTCTTGGAGCGAACGCGGTGTCAAATCCTGCAGATGGAATTTATTCGTCTTGAGCCGTAAAATAATGTTAACATTCCACCGGTAGGGAGTTTGCGGGCTGCGGAATCAAACGTCGAAGTCCAGGAATTCACCTTTTACTGACCAAAAAAGGGGCCCTTAAGATGAGTTTATAAAGGGCGGCTGCAGGACTCTAGCCGCTCACAAGCGGGGTAGGGGCTGCGATTCCTACAGGTTACAGGTTTAATTATTAGTAAAATGAGGTTATGAGGAGTATTTCACCTCTCAGGGAGCCGGGATTTGCGTTTAAAAATTAGGCGGTTGGAAATGACTTTTAAAGAGTTAGCCCTGCAAGACAGTACAGCGTATTAAGGCAGAGTGAAAGCCTCAGGGATTCGATTTTCCAAGAAAGTTCGACAATCAAGGTAAAATCGAATTCTAGCGGTCTTGCTCTTGCGGAAAATTTGAACTTCTCGGGCTGACAGTACAACACGTCATCTCCCTTGAAGCTTGATCTGGTAAGGGTTGGAGGCCTACTCCGTTAGACAGTTCAGCGTGTCAGACCGGAGAGCCCAGGTAGAAAAGGACAGGACAGGATCAGGACTGGTGGACTCAATGGGGAATTTTCTCAAGTTACTGGAACTGGCAGTGCAATCTTCTTTTTTCCTTTTCTGCCGCGTTATCGGGGTACTTGCTCTAGCTTCCACTGGAGAGGGAACGACGCGGTCGTTCATACTTCGCGGCCACGCGCATCGCGGCTAGGATTTCTTATCGTAAGTTCACGCGTCGAATTAATGCAGCGCTTGATTAGGCGATGTATCAAATTTAAATACATTTTATGTATAATAAAATTTTAATACAGGAGCAAGCGTTACAGAGATAGGTAAGCTAGATAAAATAACATTCGTTGATAAGTAAAAACTGTCAAAGTAATCATTAGTTAACAACAATTGACAACTAAAAACCAATAAAAAACATGTGTCTGGTAGCTACAGCACCATTCGTGTTGGTGGCAACTGCCAGACTGAGACAACGGACAAAACAAGCCTTACATCGTAAGTGGGCGGGACTGTTTCCTAACACAATGTTGAAAGATAAAGTGAAAATTCTTTTACTAATCATATATTTTTGTACCTTTGTCCTGTGTACGTATTTTAAATTGTTTTAAATTATTTATAATGTATATTCTAGATTCATGTTTCCTGACAGTATAGTTAGTATCTATCGATCCGCGGGCCGCAAAAATATCCTGGAGGGCCTCATGCGGCCCGCGGGCCACATGTTGGACAGCCCTGCTCTACACTATTTGTTAACGGTCCTTAGTGGCTGGAATTGCAAACAAGTGTAGTTGGTAACACAGCGAAAATAATTGTTATATACCAGCTTTGGCTTTGGGCCTGTTTGTAATGGGAATACGTTTCTTTGTACTCTAACGATCGTCTACAAAATTAATTTGTATCAGATCTTTGTAAGAAGTCAAGTAAAACATGAAATAAGATGTAAGAAGACGTGGAAAAGCCAAATCTGTAATTATTAATACGTAAAAATCAGTATTAATTATAAAATTTATCAAATTTGATCGAAATGTCAAATGAATTCTACATTTATTATTTTAAGAAGTAATTCTGCCTGAGTAGTTTATTTTTAGAATTAAGAATATTGTACAGAGTTCCAATTAATTAGCAATAATTTAATTGTTTTATAAGGTTGTAAATAGAAGTACTTTTGAAACCTTAAATGAAATTATCGTTTGCATTTGCCAAGGGAAGCTGTGCTTCTCTTTGCTCTCCTCCAAGAATGAAATTATTTAAATTTGATACTTAAAAGTTTAAAGCTAATCATTTACTCGGGAATAATTCCGCGACACAGTTAAATTAACTTGTTAAACCCTGAGATGGAAAAACATTTTGATTGATATCATTTTTATGTTTGGTTATTGTACAAAGCTGTGCATTTGAAACCTTTTGTGCTTTAAAAAGTCAAACTATTGAATCGCATGCATAAAAGAGGTGGACAAGCCATAAAACAGCTGGTAAAAGAGTAAATTGAAATTCATTACAAGGATTTTTTCACAGCAATATATTTTTAAGACAATCTATCAAAACTAGGTGCCACAATAAGAAGAAAATATTCTTGGACCTCATTTTCAATTTTCATGTGACTTTAGATACCTAACTTTAGTTTTCAGTTTTATTTGTAGCTAAAGGAAATTAAACAAATAGTTCTAATTGACCAGATACAATGTTTACTTATGCTGTTTGAGTGTTTGTTTTAGATTGAAATCTACACACAATTCCATTTACAAGTAAATATCGTAGTAAGATTGTTCGATTCTCGTTTTCCAAATCACCAAAATGGTAAATCGAAATTATTTTATTTTAATTTTTTATTTAAAAAAAGTGGATTTAATTTTCAGTTTACCTTCAATTATATAGAATAGATGGTACTCTTTATATTACTTGCAGTTAAATAAAATCAATTAATTGGCTTCGAAAGTGAGCGTTGATGCAGTTATAACTAGTTTACTAAATTTAAAAAATGGGTTCTTGTGGGTCGTGCCTAAAAACATAATACTAACTGACTACATAAAATGTTGATTTTGGTTGTTTGCGTGTGTGTTTTGGACAATTTTAGAATATATCTAGCCTCAACTAGTTATTAGTGTCAAAAACAACTCATAGTGGAAACGAGCAGATTTCCGAAATCGGAAACCAAAGAGTTAGCTCACTGCTGCTGTAAAAATCCGCCGTGTCCACATTCGCCGTACAAAAGTGGGAACATCAACGATTAATCAAGCAGCGAACACGCTGATTTTAACGAGGATTAAATGAGTGCAAAAAACGCAAGCACAGGAGAGTTTACAACAAAACGCAATAAATTAGTCTTCTAACGGAAGACAAGTAGATGGAATGCGCGATGAAGCGAAGAAGAGCCAGGTTGTTCATAGCAAAAGACATTTTATGGCGCAATGACTGTCGCCGAGCTTAATCTCATTCGTCAATGCGAGTGAAAAGTTCAGAGAGGCAATGATCTCGGTTGTCACTATCAGTGCGTCAACCCGGTGGTCGCCTCCTCTGGGTAGCTAATTTCCCCCAGCAATCACTTGCTCACTATTAATTTGCTTCGTATCTCGAAACTAATTTCATTCGTGCATGGAATCGTGCAAATCGTAAGGCACAACGTGTCCGAGAACATGTGCGAGATGAGCAGTTCTTTGCTCTTCGGCTTTATGCCCAAGCTGCTCGAGCAACCTGAAGTGTCTATTTATTATTCAAGACTGTGCAATTTAAATGACAACAATTGTAGCACAACAGATGTTGCTAATTACGGACAGGAAACATGATTTTTAGCAAAACCATGTGAAAATGTCTTCTACGGGGTTCGTAAATACAGTTGCTTGACGATTATGGCCGGAGAAGGGTACCTGCATGCAGATAGAAGTGTACTATTTTTAGAATTAAAGCAAGTGTTAAATTTAATTTATCCAACAACCTGTGGGTAATTTTTGGGATAAACAAACTACTTGTATAGTTGTAGTAATTATTCAAGGGTTTGCAACTATGCTTCGGCACCCCTATGTTGGAAACAGACAGCTTATTATGTAATAGTCCTTTCGATCAAAACAATCAACTATAACGAGTTCATATATTAATAAAACTAACTTAGGAGAACTACATAGACCCGCAGTTTAAAAGTTAAAAATAATTAGCTCATGCAGGAATATGTAATATACATCCAGCATAATTGGAGAGGTTTAAATATTTTACAACTCACGATTTAATTCGGTTCACGAAATATATAAAGAAATGTTTTGAAGACTGCACTTGGAAGCAGTCTACTTAAACGTCAAACAAGTATTAGACAAAATTTAGTTAAAGAGATTGCCACATAAACTTTTAATAATTCATACACTTGATTACCTTCTACACTACCCTTCTACAGTTAGAGTATATTCAACACAATCATCAGCAAAACCTGTACACGAAGGAATGCCACAAGAATCTGTAATAAGCCCTCTGCTATTTAATTTGTCTGTGTGCGATATTCTACGATCGGAAGAAAGGTTTGCTCACAATACAGCTGTCATCACACATTACGATGTAAATACTGGAGTTACAATACTATAACGGAGCATAAATGCTTTCATCAATTTAATTAAATGGGCATTAATATTAAACCTGGAAAACTGTGAAACTAAAGTATTCGCTTTACACCGCTTTTAAAAACCTACAGAACTATTAGTCAGTAACCAGGAAATGACTGGAACACACAAGATACCGCTGTAAGATACCTGGGCCTATACTTAGGCAAAAGGTTCACCTGGCGAAACCACAGCAACAAAAAGTTAAAAGAAGCTCACATAAGATTACTATTATCGAGTTCTATAGTAAACAAAAGACCTCCATTAAGATTAGAATGTGGAATCCTCAAATACAAAAGCATCTTGCGTTCTGTTTTAACATACCGTTGCGTGATATAGGACAATGCTTAAGAAACTTACTTGGCAAAAAAAGCACATCTCAGAACCAAGTTATTTGTGTTACTACTCGTATAAACACAGTATGGTTTGTAATCAATGCTAAAAAACTAATACCAAACCGCTTGTCGATCAGCGGCGCTTCCATGTTTTTGAGGGGGGTACACTATTCACTGTTTAATTTGCAAAAATAATATCAAATGAGTATGAAAATAAGTTTTCATAATAATAGCAAAATATTTAAATAACACAACTCGTCTGTAATATGTTTGCCAAGAGTCTGCAAAGATATTTATGACCTCCATAGGAACAATCGATAGTGTGATCATCACAAAACCTTTACCATAATTCGGAATATCACCAATGTAGTACATTTCATAGACAGTAATGTAATTTACAGATGCTTGTGAATAACTGTGTATTGTAATGATATACACGGGTATAAAAATCAATATTAAAATGGGATTAAGGGATTACAATAGTTAAAAATAATAATCAGGATCAATTTAAATATGAATTGGGAATATCAATAATTATTATGTAATTAGAAAAGAAAATAGAATTTATAATACAGTGGAATATGATTATTTGAGAAACAGATGGATTCAAATATAATGTAATATGTAAAAATATAAGGTTTGAAGGGAATGACAAATACTTAATCGAAATAAATTATTATAAATAGTAGGTTTCAATGAACATTTTGCACTCCACTACAGTTTGAACGTATTTTACTTTCATTCCAAATCATAATTTTGATTTTCCCTGTATATCAGCCAATGTTTTAAAAACTTTGTACTTGATTATGGATCTACAAGTCATGCAGAACTTTTTATCAAGAATATTTTTTTTTGTGAAATGTAAGATAAACTTTTTCTCCATTTGTATAAAACTTTTTGGGACACACTGTATATCTGAATAGGCAAACAGTTAAGTTCAGATTATAATTATTGTTCACAAACTTCTGAAAAAAAGTCATGTGTATTTAAACATACCTTCTGTACCTCCAAATACGGGAAGTACCTATGTTGAGGCTCCATGTTGGCCCTTTCGAACATACATATACGAGGAACCGACGAAAAGTTTGTAGGAAAAATTAGTAAAAATTATTTATTTTAATATTCGTCTATACCAGGGGTGGCGAACCTTTATTGATCTACGTGCCATTTTTTCTAAAGAAATGTTTAATGAGGCCATGACGTGCCATCAAATAATGACAGGTAGAAATAAGCTAAAAATACATATTCCTAGGTACATAACCGAGCTAAAAGGCGGGAGCTGAAGAAGACTAACCTGGAGGTGGCGGACAGCCTGGAGTGCCGTGCAAACAAAGAAAGTGGGCCCCGAAATTCCGCAAGAGCGTAGTGAACGTAAGGATTGCAACCATAAACAATTATCCTAACGTTCAGTGGGCTTTCGTTGCTTCCAAATTCTCCCTCACAAATGAACCAAGCTATAATTTAGCTGGTGAAACACGAAGCCGAGGGGCAACCAACTTATTAAGCGAAGGCTGGTATGGAAAAGGTCGAGAAATACTACCACACGCAATTCAACTCAGGTTATCAAAATCTCCCAAAAATTGGAAAAGAGCCACCAGAAAAACTATTGGAATGCAGAGTGGTCTAAATTGATAGCAACATAGCTGTAATTTGCTGAAAAATGTTATCACAAGATGAAAATAGGGTTGCCTAGCTACTCAGGAAAAAATTTATTTAATATTTAAAAATAAATGTGAATAGGGCTGCCTAACGATCCAGGGGAAAACTTACAAAATAAATGCTTAAAGAAAAATTCAACTAGTTATTTCAAATACTGCATTCGAACTACAAACTAAGCTTAACATCACCCTTCTCGCCGTCCCTCCGCGTCGCCCGCGCTAGCTCACTCCGTAGCTCACTCCCATCCGTTCGGTCAGAAATTCGCTCGAAATCTACTTATCTCTGTCGCGCAGTCTGTTGCCGTTCCGGCACCGGTAGCCTTGTTCACAATGAACTTTGTTACTATGACCTCAAATGTAGACGAAAAAATAAATTGTTTCGATGAGGTACCTAAATTCCTTAATTAAGGCCTTGCCCAAATTATTTTGCCGCGTGCCATCAATGGCACGCGTGCCATTGGTTCGCCACCCCTGGTCTATACTATACTAATGCCATCACCCTTGAAGTAATCACACGTAGCACCTACACATTCAAGGGCCGTTTAAATTGCGTGAATCAAAATTCTCGTCGTCGTCTCCCGTTTTATAGTCTTCATGCTCTGTAGATGCTGCTGCCTCATGAAATTTTTTACTTTTGGAAATACGAAAAAGTCACAAACGCTCAGTACAGTAATATTGAAACTTCCGCAGTTTTGCGAATATAGGTTTTCTTGTCTAGACTTATAACTTCATACGAAAAACTATGATTTTCTATAATCACATTTATTAACCAGTTAAGATAATTAACGCAAGAAATTTATTGTAGAACTCAAATGAATCATGTTTAAAATATGTTTATGTAACACGTAACTGTTTTAGCATTTTTATTTGTTTACTTCTAAAACCTGCCGTAGTCTACTACGCAAACTTTGTAAATTTCTGAAATGGGTTTTCCTACTTGTGACGTAAACAGTTTTGCTGCACGTCCTTTAACAGGTTAAAACGGTTGTTTATGATAAATCAGTAACCATCTTAACTAAGGCGATATTTTTGGTTGTAGAAATTTATGAAGATATTATTTTAGCTACAGACACGGCCATTCATGTGACTGAATATTGCAGGAGAAGTACATATTAAATTTCTGTAGTCATGACTGATTCTAATGTCTAATCTATGAAGTAAAACTAAACTAATTGTTAATATTTCTAGAACTGTATTTGGATGTATTTTTAATTTTTCTAATTTATCAGTATCAAGTAACCTATCTTAATGTTCGGATATATTTAGGTTGGTAAAATAGCACCACTAAAAAATTTAGCAATTATTGAGCTGAATCTTCGCGCCATTTTTGGCATCGATGCTATTAATTACTTTTCCATAATCGATTATCATAGCCGCGATAACCGCTTTAATTGTTAATGCATAAAGTGTAGACGTACACACTACTAAGACAGCTATAAATTTGAAACAATAGGCATGAAGACAAACAGATTAGGCATAAAATACAATGAAAGTTTGTAGATTGGTAATTGGAGATTGATATAGCAATTTTATTGTAGTTACGAGAATTACAGCGGATTGTTGTTAATTCCTTTGTAATAGCTCACAATGAAGCGTTACTTTATTTACAGTCCACAATATTTTCAAATTTCAACAATAGTTACTAACTGATTATAGGCGTTTCTACTGTATTTCTTTAGCAATAAAGTTTATTGCTGTTATGCATTAATAAACCTCTGTTTCAGTAACTTTACAATATCCGTCTGCTAAATCATATTTGAATTTTTACCTTAAGATTTGTATTCATGACAATAGAAGCACAGTATTAACTGTAAATTGATTTAATTCAAAACAAGAAACTTCAATGTTCATTGACAAAACAAACATTTTTAAATGTATAATTGTTTTGGCCGCACACAAATTACAGTTATACCAAAAAATGATTGTTAGTGATAAGTAATACTAAACATTAATCTGAGAGACAAAGTTGTTACTATGTGTCGTTACTGTGGGTGTCAAAAATAATACTGTTTAAACAACACGTTGTAAACTTTTTAATTTTGATATATTTTAGTAGAACATTAAAATAGGATTGAGCATTGTTTAACTATTTCACCCACACGAATGACAATTAAGCACAAAGTTACGTCATGCATTGGGAAGTTGAAACAGATTTAAAATCTACAGATTCATATTTGAATGATTTTACTTGTTTTGTCGTACTTTAGAATGCAGAATTAGAAATAGCGTGCGTGTTAAGTATTAATGCTACAAAATTTCTATTCATTCAAAACCGCTGTATATTAAAAGAAATATATATAAAAAGTGCCCAAACAAATTATTTATTGTAAATAAGTATGTATCCTTGCTAAATACCATATTGAAATATATTGTTCAATTATTTAATTATCTGTGTATGCTAATGAGTAGAAATCGGTTTTTCAAAAATTTTACATTGCTATTTTGAGTTCATTAAGGAACACTTCAAGATTGATTCAATCTAAAACCAGAAAAAATAAAAATATTGATCCGTTTCATAAAGATCAATATACATATCTAAAAAATACTCTTTTTCAAATTTATATATTTATGATGAACCTTGCTATGAAAGCGTATTTTCATAATATTTGAAAAACAGATTCTAGCTCTAACAAACTTTTAAACCTAGAACGTAGTCTGAAAACTGGGTAATTTTTAAATACCCCATCAGTTCACATAATATTATTTATTTTCTCTTGACTTGTCAAAGGTCGTTTACTGTCGTCTGAACTGACTCGGTAAACGAGTCTTTACAGGCACGGTGCCTGTAAATGTAGCAATGGCAACTTTACAAAAACTTTTTTTTTTACTAAAACCATCCTTTATTAATCACTAAAGATTCTCAGCAAGAGGAAATAAAACGTTGTACGCGGCTCGTACGTCGGTCACCCTGCAAATGATACGGCTCTCCCATAAAGACTGATTTACTAAGCTTGCCACGTAAATAACTATTATTTCCACCGTCTAGGTAAATGACACTCTCTAGGCATTGATGGTAACTAAGAAACTAAGTACAGGCTCCTAAATGAGACCAGAAATAGAACAGTTCAAATCGGTTTTATACCTTTCGGCTGTACAGTACACCTTTCTTTGCGATAAGGCAAAAAGGAGACCATTTTTAACATGGCTTGGTAGGCATTTCCTGTAATGAGAAAGCACGAGTAGATCGACAGGATTGAAACTATTTTCCTCAGGAAGAATGCTAAATGGTCTGTTAATGTGTCTTTTTGTATCAACAATATTGACTACTGTGTAAAGGTGGAAATAAAAGTTTGTACTTGGTACGCTCTGTAATTAATCTTTACTGGGCTCCTTCGTCGCTTGCCTCTACAAACTTTCCAGCTCGTCCATAAAAATTAATTTACTAAAGTGGTCCCGTAAATAAATATTAAACGTTTTTTCTTGTCAACGCTTTGATAATTTATCAGTAGAATCTCTAAAACAAAACTTTATGACTACTTGGATACCATTTCCGGCTGGAACTAGCTCAAATGGAGACGGTGTGCAGTTCTTTAAATACTCGAACTAAGTAAGAGCCAAAAGGGCGCCAACGAATCTTTACCAAGTAACGACATATCTATCCAGACAAAGAGAATTCTTAAACTCAGGTAGCACCAAATATTCTGAACGAGAAGCTCAACTCAAGTATAGCTGGCAGTAACAAAATCAAAACCACAAGGTTGGTATCACAGTATAATTGTCATTAATTCATTAAACATTTATCACAAATTTTTAGGAAATGAACAGTACAGATTTAAGGTTCACGAGAACACTAAATTGCATAACAGTTCAACTAACGGTACGAATATCATTTACAATAAATTAAAACCAATTGCGGTGGCGATTCACCTTCGCTCCGTGGTTGGGAAAAATCATCAGGTAGATGCGCAGCTAGTGACGCCAACTGTGTATCGCAGCCGGTGTCCAAAACTCTGGTTGAATTCGATAACAGAACAGGCGAAACCTTGAGCACCGCAATACGGCTTACAGCGCTTTGTAGTTTTATTTAAATAAAAGGTGCATAAAAACTGACTGAGGATTTCCCTTAGTTCATCTCCTTCTGCACGTTATGTATATGAAAGGAGGCACCAACAAACGAAAGAGCACGCTTCCCAAGCATCCATGGGCTGGAAACTTGCAGATATCACAATTGTTGGCTCAAGAACAACGCGTTCGATGGCAAAGGTCAGGGGTGCACGAGGGCATGGCAAACCTTTGTAATCGGGGTTTCGAGCTAACCGCTAACAAAGAGAAACCGTCAGCGTAAAAATAACTCACTTCAGATGGTATTGGGCCACGTGAAAAATAACCTCGGTAAAGCGTTTCTAATCCTCCCAAAACCACAAGAGAACCAATATCTCACTAAAACTGCAAGTGCTACTGCTCCGCAACATCAGGCGAGGGCCGAAAACCAATTCCAAAACTTGCATGCCCGGAAAAAGCACTCGACAAGTTTTACAACGCTAAACCGACATTACCATTCTACATCAAAAGGATAAAAAACGTTGACAAGCACGCTATAATACGAAAGCGCTGTGCAAACTGATAGAGTCGCGAAAGGCGGGGCCGTGCGAAAATAATCGGAGCCATATATATCAAAAATAGTAGATGCGCAAACAAGACATTGAACAAAATATTCTTTAAACAATTTGCATAGCTTCTCCCCTAGAATAAAAGTGTGGGTCATCATTTGTACGTGACTTGGTTGTAATTCGATGTAATTAACTAAATATTATTAATGTATGTAGGTATGAGCTAAAAAAAATTATCACTTGTACTTCTAAATATTTGCAGTGTCTTGTTGAAGATTTGTATATTTTAAGTCCAGTTCCTTAACCTGTGATTTCTTTATAATGTTAACTTCAAGAGAACACAAAAATCAGTTTTTTATTTTTTATCAAACAATCGAAAAGTTTAATAATACCATTTCAAAAGCGATATTCATATTTTTGTTATAATGTGCAAAATGTTAATTCACATGCTACCGCTTAAAACAGTTAGCCTTAGCTATGAAATAGCTATAAATTAGAATGATGGTCCCAGCTGTTGCCTCTCCTGAATTAAACAAGGTTGAAATTATAATGAGTGGCAGGAACAAGATGGATCGTACTAAAAAACTCCACATTAATCTGTTTCAGTAGTGGTGCACACACAATCGAAACAACAACTTACAGGGCGAAGGTTTTCACAACTACGATATTAATTAGGTAAAATACTTGGCAAACCAAGAAACTGTAGTCAATAACTTTAAGTACTAATGCTTTAATATAAATAATAATCATCAGTGTAATTAATAACAAATTGGTAGTTCGTCCATAATAATAGCTAGAAATAAATCCCAATTCGCAAAGACCCAATAAATACCCCGAATGTGAATAATTGTAAATAAATCTTAAATTTCAAGTCCCAATAAATTTCACAAATATGAATAATCATCATCATCATCATTGAGCCGTTCAATCCTTGGGATTATGACAAACGCTGCGCAGCAGCGTTTTTTGAATCCTTTTCATGAGGTGGATTAATCCTCTTTTTCTGTTGTTACAGCTTGTGGTGGGTCCTGGCCATGTTTGTAATTTTCTTCCAGTTCTTTCTGTCTCTACATTGTGCTTTCCAGTCTGTTATTCCCATTGCTTTTATGTCTTCTTCTATTTCTTCTCGCCATCTTTTTCTCGGTCTTCCTTTAGCTCTGGGCCACATTGGGGTCCACTGTGTTATTCGCCTGACTATTTCTGTGGGTTTTTTCCTCATAATGTGTCCTGCCCACTGTAAGCGTTGGGTTTTTATATGTCTTACAATGTTCGCTTCACCTAGTTGCTCTTCTATTTCTTTATTCGTTTTCATTCTTCTTTCGTCTTCCCTTGTTATATTTGGCCCTAGTATCGTTCTCATTATTTTTCTTTCTATTATCTTCAAGTCTTCTTCTTCTTTTTTATTCATTATTGTAGTTTCCATGGCATATGTTATTATAGGTCTTATTAAGGTCTGGTAAATTTTTATTTTAGTTTTTTTACTAAGCTTTGTACTTTTGAGTAGTGCTCTGTTTATGCCGTAAGCCTGATTTGCTTTTTGAATTCTTTCTTTTACCAGTTCCTTTCCTGTTTGCCCCATGGTCACTCCCAAGTAATTGAATGATGAGACTGTTTGAAATTAAATGTTTGCACTGTCAGGTATTTTGGCGTTTCTTCGTTTTTCCTCCCCAGTTCCATATATTTCCTTTTGTCTTCGTTTATTTCCATATTAAATTCTTTTGCTTCTTTGTCTATCTTTTCTATTTCTCTTATTAATGCTTCTCTAGAGTTTGCGACTATTGCTACATCGTCTGCGTAGTCTATTATTTGACTTTGTTTTATGATAATATTCTTCTGATTTAGCTTTGTCTTCCTAATAATGCTTTCTAACACCAAATTAAACAGAGTTGGGGAAATTGAGTCCCCCTGATTTACCCCTTTACTTATCTCAAATTCATCCGTAGTTATTCCCTGAAATCTCACTCTTGCTTTTGTGTTTTCTAAGCTCATTTTTACAAGGTTTATAAGTTTTTTTGGTATTTCCAGTTCTTCTAGTGCTTTCATCATTTTTTCCCTATTTATACCATCGAAGGCTCTCTTAAAGTCAATAAATACTACGTAAACTTGTCTGTTGTGTTCGTGCGATTTTTGAAGTATTTGTTCTAAGGTGTGTATTGCGTCAATGGTTGACCGGCCCGATCTAAACCCGTTCTGGTAGTCTCCCAGAATAATACACAATAAAAATTGATACCTATCAATAACAAATTATCGACAAGGTGTGGTATGGAAAAAATTCAAAATTCACTTAAGTTCAATGTTATCCCATCATTCAATCACTATTTCAACATCGTTGGGTATACAATTTGGAAGGTTTAAATATTGACAAAGTTAAATAAATACAATCAAATTACTAATTAAACAAGTGTTAAACTATAATAGATTTAATCGTTTTATGCTAAAATTGCCAATAACTATACTGCAATCAGCTGTTCAGGGGTCAATGCTCTATTTAGTGTTTTAGTGTACTAAGTACAAATCTGTATAACAAAGTTTATAAGATTTAAGTTACTAAACAAAATGTGATTTGAACCAAATATGTGCGTATAAACTAATTAATGTACTAATTTCAAACAAATAACTGTAATTCGCGTTTCATCAGAATAATGGCACATACCTACAGCTTTTCCACGAGTGTAAAGTTTCAAATGTTACAAATTAATTTCCGAGGGAATCAGGCACACAGTTCTAATTTAATCTATTGTTGCACGATGATAACGCAATATAGCATAAACCAAATATATACAGCGGTACCTGACTTCATGATTACGTGACTAAAATACAAAATATTCCTCGAAGCAGCATTCGAAAATTATGCTCTCAGGGTTCCAAACTCGGCTCCATTAGTTCGCAGTGTCATTAACCATAGTTACATAGAGCTCCAACTCCAGAATACGGCCCACATACGAGTACAAGTATTGGAGGTTAGATTCCCGATAACGGTTAGGTGTATAGTAAATTTAAAAAGGAAAAAGAAGAAGAAAAGGCGGTCGAAAAGAGAAATTACATAATTACAAATTACGCAGTTGATCACATACCAAGGAGTGTAATGCGGCCTGATGCAATGTAAGATCGTTTTCAACCTGTGAAACCGAAAGGTGGCGTCGAAGATTCTATCAATACAAACGAATTCCAAGCACCAACATTTGTTTTACACATCACATAAAGCCTGGTAAAATTGGTTAATCATAAACTAAAGTGGAAAACGAAGTATCCTCCTAACAGCTGTCTTAGATTCAAATTCAATATTACCAGTACAAGGCTACAGGAAAACGCCATTAATTCACAGGAAATAAATGTAAAGCCAGGGACGTTGCCAAAGTTGGGCCACGGGGGCTGCTTGCTCTCCCTGGAAGGGTTGGTACACCCCCCCTCCCCCGGTTCGTAAACAAATTTGAATGATCAGTTTAAGATAAAAAAATCTCCTAGGACAAAATTTAGCAATAAATAGCGATTTTTTCGCCCAACTTTGTAGCATCAACATAAATGGCTGGGATATAGTGCTCTTCAAGATTCTGCGTATTGCCATCCTTGCCGCTTTTTACAAAGAACGTAGGGCCCCCAGCGAGCTTTCGTGTCACTAAGTTTCAATATTGGAAGAGAGTAACAGAAAAACATTCAGGATTCAGAAGGCATGAGCCCAGGATTGCAAGTAAAGAATGTGAAGTTCCTTGGGCAAATTATCGGATCAGAATCAAACAACAATCAGTTGTACAAAACATACCAGGCAAGTAGCGGAGGCCGATAATATTTAAAATTAATCATTAAATTAATACGTTTTTGTCATTTGCAAAGAATTGTAAGAGGTAGTGATGAATCTGAATTAAGGACAAATAAAGAAAATTTTATAGTATTTTTATAATTCATGTCGACTAATGATAACTTAATAAAAAAAAATTAAAAAAATGCATTATAAAATGTCAGATACACACTTCCAATAATTAAAAAAAAACTAAATATTTTCGCTGGACATATCTCAATGCAAATTAGTAATAAAGTAAACTGTTACAATTATTTTGCTACAATGGTTGACGAGGCGAAAGAATATTTACAAAAATGAACAATTGTAATGAGATAACGTATATGAACGTTTCTTAGGGTACGTGAAAGCTGCATCTTTATTCCAATATATTAAACAGTCTTTAGTTCCAACTCAAACCGATTGTTTTAATGGGACCCGGACACTTCGCCCACAGACCACTTCGCCCAATCGTCTTTTAGTACCATATCGCCCAACCGGAAGTCCACTTCGCCCAATTTTTGATATGTACCACATCGCCCAACACGACCACTTCGCCCACATTTTCACGAGGGACACAACGCCCAACAGGACCACTTCGCCCACATCTTAGCGAGGGACACAACGCCCACATCGACCACTTCGCCCAAAGTTTATATAGACCCACAACGCCCACAACAGGACCACAACGCCCAAAATCCATTCGTTAGAACTCGGTTAATGCACACGCACAGTGTTGAATAATAGTGGCAAAGTTCTGTGGCCACAACGCCCAAAATAGATTCGTGCGAATTAAGCTAGGTTAGGTTAGATTAGGTTAGGTCAGGTTAGGGCGAAGTGGTCCTGTTAGGAGTTGTGGCTCTCGTGAAAAGTTGGGCAATATGGTATAAAAAGACGGGTGGGCGAAGTGGTCGGCTGGCGAAATGTTCAGCCACGTATGTGTGCATTAACCGAGTTCTAACGAACGGATTTTGGGCGTTGTGGTCCTATTGTGGGCGTTGTGGGCCTATATAAACCTTGGGCGAAGTGGTCGATGTGGGCGTTGTGTCCCTCGCGAAGATGTGGGCGAAGTGGTCCTGTTGGGCGTTGTGTCCCTCGTGAAAATGTGGGCGAAGTGGTCGTGTTGGGCGATGTGGTACATATCAAAAATTGGGCGAAGTGGACTTCCGGTTGGGCGATACGGTACTAAAAGACGAGTGGGCGAAGTGGTCTGTGGGCGAAGTGGTATGGACCCGTTTTAATCAGAACATACTTAGTTTGAGTTGACATGTTTAAAGAGGTTATCTACACTGAGGTTTTTTTGTGATTGAAAAATGTATGAGTTTGTTTCAGAGGCAGCTATTCATTCTCAATTTTTGCTCCAACCCAGAAACCTGTTGAATTAAAAAATATTTGTTATGCACGATAGCCAAGTCAAGTGCAGTTGGAAAACTCTGGATTCAGTACTAAATTTTTGGAAATAGAACTACCAGTAAAATGAGAAACAGGAAAATTGGCGCTTTCGGTTCTTTAAATCAAATAAACTTTAAGTTTATTTTTAACTTATGTTTCTGTAACAGCATTCCGCCAAATTTCAAAAAAATAAGTGATTTCTTGCAAAGTATTATAGCTGAACTTTCCTAAGCTTTAATACTAATTGACAGTTTAGAAAAATATACAGGGTGTTTGATATCGTAAGGTGGGGACTGAAAGGGTAACCAAAGGAGACCAAAATACAGTTATTTTCTTAATAAGGTTATCCAAAACCCAATAACATAAAAATAAAAGTAGTTTAAAGGTTTTGTAAATTAATTCCCACTTATTGAATACCGCTGGTAGTAACGAGGAAAAATTAGAAAGAATATCATTACGTTTTCGTCTGCGTACAAACATATTTATTACAACACCTGATAATTTGCTGTTAAGGTAGTTAGTTTTAAATTATACAGAAAACACACAGTAAAATAAGATATTTTTTATATAAAAAAACGTTATTTTATATATTACAATTTTATTATTAAATAAGCTACTGACAATTCACCATAATAAAAACATTCACATCAAATACTGACCCTGCATTTGAAAGCACATTTACACTCGACGAATCCAGTTTTCCGATACTCTTGGAAATTGGTGGCGTAACTGCTCAGCGTTGATGCGACGGCGATCAACTTCGGTGGCATATACCAATTCTTTCATAAAACCTAATAAGAAAAAGTTAACTGGGTTGAGATCTGGACTGCGTGGGGGTCATGAAATGAATCCACCCCGACCGATCCATCTTTGCATAAAGAAGGTGTTGAGGTAATCTCGTACAGCAGAACAACCGTCATGCATAAACTACATGGTACGGCGCACATTCAAAGCAACATCTTAAAAGAGCTCTGTCAGAAGTTCTTGTAGAAACTGCAAATAAGAATGGACATTAGGGCGTGGTGGTAATTCGTAAGGCCCTATTAAAGTGTTGTTCAAAATACCAGTCCACAGATTCAAACTAAAACGCTGCTGAAAGCTACTCTGGCGAATCGCGTGCGGATGTTGATCAGCCCATATGTGAGAATTGTGGAAGTTGAGAACACTACTTCTAGTAAAACAGCATTCATCCGTCACCAGTACGTGTATTGAAAATTTTGCATCCCTACTAATGCGAATTACCAGTCATTCGCCAAACTGCCGCAGCGGATAATCCTTAGGAATCAGTCCTTGCACCTTTTGCAAATGCTATGGTAGAAACAATTGCTGCTCAATGTGCGCCAAACAAAGGATGGAGACGTTCCAGTTTGGGGGTAAATTTGGCGTGTACTTGTAGTTGTATCAACATCAACCATTTCTAAATGTTCTTCATCCATATTCACCCCATGTTGATTTGGTCTGCCGCCACCATGACCTTTCTTAGGTTGTAAATTTCCACTCTCTCTTCCGCGTTGGACTACATGAAGAAAAGTATTTTCGGAAGGCGTTTGACGATTTGAAAATCTTTCCGACATACGTCTTGCTCGTGCAACGTTTTCTTCAACGGCTTCATAGATAATAACCATATCTACATATTCTTCGTTACTGTAGTTAGGCATTTAAGTCGAATTAAACACTTAATAGGTGATGTATCTTAATTTTGACGTTTAAATTAATTAATAATCAAATCTATTGCTACTTGTTGTTTAGTTATTATTAAATGGTTAGCAGTTCTTTATCAGTGAACAGCAATTTTGAAGAATTTAAAAAACATTAAATAGCCGTTATTTTTAAGTTATTTATTTTTATTAATTTTTTAAACTCAACATTGTTTAGTTAACTCTCAAATATCTCTTGCTTGAACTTAAAACGTACATTACTACCTTCGTTTGTAAAGAATGCTCGTTAATTTATTCAACTAACTTGCTGTAACTTTCTTGGTGTTCAAGTTTTGGTTTCCTTACAAATTTAAAATTATTCTTTGACGCAGGAACTACTTTAAGGATGATTACCAAAAGAATATAAAATTATATGTGCATGTTCATTAAAAAAGTCCATAAGGGGCAGTTGTGGAAATTCAAACGTATGAATAATATGTTGGTGGCACTGTAAGTCTACGTCAAACTCGAGGTCATCAGGTTAGATTTTTCGTCAACCAACACCTGATTACCTCGCCTCAGTTTTAAATGGACTTTTTTAATGAATTTGTGGTATATATTTCTGCATTAGGTCGAGTTTTAACTACACTAAATCACAGGTTCACTGATAATAAAAGTATGAGCTTAACCTTAGCAGTTAAGATTTTTTTTTTCAATTTTGAAAAAATTGGACCATTAGCTGAACATTACAAAACTCTTTTGGATATATAAAAAACGAACTACAGATATTAAAAAAAGATACGAAGGGGGATTTAAAATTAAATTTGAAGGTATAATGTAGTTTTTAAATTTATTAGAAACTTACAAAACTGTTTTATCTAAAGTACATAAATTAAGTGCATTTTTGGTGAATGTTCGAATTTCAAGTGCAGCTTGTGAAAGAACCTTCTCTGGTTTGAGAAGAATAAAGACTCATTAAATAAATAATATGACAGATTAATGGTTTTCAAATTTAGCAATAATTACTATCGAAAAACAATTGACAAAACATTTCAATTTAGACAAAATCGTAGTTTTACGTTAAGACATCCAAGGCGTATTATTTTGACTTGAATAGTAATTTTTAAATTTTTCTTGAATTGTATTTGTTATTTTTGTTACTTTACTTTTTATATCTATTTTAATAAACTATAGGCTTTTCTTTTTTTGACGAAGCGGTTGTGCAAAACGATTATTTCAGTATTAACAGCACCAATTCTTTTTCCCTGGAAATCGCAAATATGCACTAATGCAATATGGTTTTAACAGTATGGTGCACCTCTGTACTGCTTATAGGATGTACCCGATTTTCTGAATTGCCCCAAGAGCAATATTATAGCGGAACATTTCATTCAGTTTCACTTGCCCTTGGAAACCTGAGGTGCCCTAGAATCATCTTTGCTTATAAAACACAATTACATCTGCATTGCGATTGCTCTGTACTCGTATAACGCCGGCAACGTAACTGCAAACTTGGCAGCGACTAAAGTTTTTGGAAGAAGCCGAACGAACTTTGGCTATGCAGTTCAACGAACACTTCTTTTTGATTTAGCAAGCATGCATACAAATCTGAGCATAATTCGATATTATGAAGCGCCAGATGCAGAATAGATGGGTTCCGCACTAATGTTAGCGGAACCCATTAGCACCGATAACGGTAACACTCACACGTCACTGGCCGCTTCGCCATTCCGTCAGGTGCAATGAACCTGCCTCCCTTCTCCACGGCCCCCCAGGTCCACCATTTCCCCGAGTTGCACGGCCAAGGTCCCACAGGTGACTTTTGCCGCAAATATGCGCATCGCGAATTGGTCACTGTCACACACTGTACATGTGAAGAGCGCCTTGCGTCATCTTGTTGTCTATATGGATCCGGGGAAGTTTTGCCATCCTACCGTAAACACGAATTGGGGCCAACGCTTACGCATTTGCATTTCTTCGGACAAACACATTCCTTCGCTCGGCTTTCTGCTGTTTGGATGTCCTTAAGATTTAATGGCTTGGGCGGTGTGAAATTGCCACACGGAGCGTGGCGTTTACAATAGATTTGATTTAGTTTTTTTTCGATCGCCATTGGTTTACTCTTTGCGACGGGTATTGTTAGAGACTGAATTCTTAATCATGCCAGCGAAAATAGTTCGATGTGAAAAGTTAGAAAAGTAAATAAATTCCAGAGGCGGCGAATAACCACAGGCATTTTCAAATCTGCTGTGTGCTGTTTTTTAAACGAAGGAACAGATCTACAAAAAAAAACAATTTTGTTATAATTAATTAGACCTTGATAGATTTCCATTAATCATTAACTGTAAACTGTATGGTTGATATCGCACGATACTCGCATACTTACTAAGATATTAAAATGCAATAAGCTTAATGGTTCTTATGATAATTTAGAAAAAAAAGCAGACAGCTTAACATAAATCAAAATGACTGATGACTGTAATACAGTAAATATTTTTGTAAGAAATATACAATTTTAAATACAAAAATCTGTAAAGGGGCTTACACGGAACTTCCCGCCCTTGTATTACATCAATTTGCAAAAAAGAGATGTAGTCCGCTGGAATTTGAACTCAGTGCTCCCAGGCGAAAGTTTTTAATATTCCGAGCCCAATTTCTTGAACAACTGCGCTACGACTGTGCTCGAATAGTACGAGTTTCTGCTGCGTTGTAAAGACACCCTAATATTGTGTCTAATTTGTGATATTTATCCTGTATCTTTTAGGTCTCATTTTCGTCAATGGTAAAGCCTGAGAAATGTGCAAATTATTATTTTTATCTATTACTCAGTTAAAGAAAAAATAAACAAAATTTTAGTTTTTAAGGGGCTCACCCTGTGTATATATAACCTGCATGTAAAATATCATCTTCCTCCAAAAAATAGTTTTGGAGAAATATCGTCAACAGGCAGACAAACCGACAGACAGACAAACAGACTCACAGACAGACACGCAGACAGACAGACAGATAAACAGACAGATAGACACACAGACAGACGGAATTGAGAAAACCTGTTTTTTGTCATCTAGGGATCCTGAACCGTGGAGATCCGAAAAAATATCGCAGAGTGATTTTTTCGGGATGACAATACTTCCTTCGTCCTTCAGACAAGGGAAGGTAAGAGGAATACATTAGTAAGATATATAGATATTATAACATCTGCAGAGACTTTATTCAAACAGATTTTCAAAGGCAATGATGGGAAGAAGTAACCCACAACACTAAACAGCTTTGATGAGCAAAAGTTAAGTCAACGAATTAGCGACAAAAATTGTATTATATCGTATTCGACCAAATTTCGAGTTATAAGAGATCACTATGCAAAAAAATCGTGTACAATACTTTTTTAAAGTCCCTATTATTTCATTACTCAACTATGTTTTAAAAATGTATTGTTGTTATGATAAAGTAAAACATTAGTTTTAAATAATAAAAAAATATTTGGGAATCATTTGTCACAGTTCCTCAATTAAACTGTCTTAAATATACCAGTGATGTGGAAGAAGAAGAGCAGGTAACCACGGGTTAAATGGTTTGATGAAGAATGTAGAACGATGATACACAAGACCAAAAGCGCAGAAATGACAATACAGGAAACCAAGACACAATATGAACAGCTTAGGAGGGAAGTGAAACAGATATGTAGAAGTAAACAACAAAGATATTAAAAATTTCTATTTGAAAGTGGAGAGAGCAAAGATGGGGTAGAGACAACGGCCTTTGTTCTGTAAGTTTAGGAGAGACAAGGGTCCGAACAGTGACAACAGAATAAATTAATAAAATTGCAATGGTTGTCCAAACTTTGAATTAAAAAGTATAAAACATATTTAAAAGTTTTATAAAATTTCGATATCTCTAGAGATAACTACAAAATTTGCGAAAACATTTCCACCTCTGCAGTTGACCAGGTGAAACGTGACTATACTTGTATAGTATTAGAGCAACCATGCCACACTTGATGCGCTGCAGCACAAGTAGTTACGCCGTTACGGCGTGCGAGTGGGGTTTTAATATCCGTAAGGGTCTCTGTTACGGGTCAAAAGTCATTTATAAGTATTTACGTATTTAATTGCCCTATCTTTGATAAATCAAGATTTTACCTACAATATAATTTAAACTAAAGTGAAGTTTCATATTTAAATGTATTATTACTTTTAAGTATTCTTGCTCTATTTTATGCATCACTCCACGTTTCGAGCTATTTTGGTTGCCTATACCAGATTTATCAAGGTTTTCCATATTTTTGAGCTAGCTTCTTATTTTTTCGGCCATTTGCCAATGTGTGCTGAGTCAGGAAGGATGGCAAAGTGAGCTAAATTTCATAAACTCAAATGTTCCAATTTGATTTGGGAATTTTCTCTGGCATCCTATATTTAGGATTCACTTTACTCTTGCGATTTCTTTCGAGGAATATTAATAGAGTTTCTGCAAAAGATATTTTTGGTGAATCAGACTTGTTTCGGGATTTCTACCTGAGCGAGCTCAACAGTAGGCTTCCTTTTTTGTATTATTTGCTTAGATTCTATGCGCTCCATTTTAGCTCCTTCTAGTTATGGAGAAATACATTTTGTCGTGTGAGCCAAGCCCCCCCCCCCTTTTCGTTTGACAGTTTTCTACGTATGAGGATTTCATTTCTGCAAGAGCTGAGGGTTGCAACGTCAAACTGCCGTTCTGACCTATCACAAACACCTAGCTTCTGTTGTGACTTATCGTCATGGCTTTGCACCTGCACAGCTTCCGATGAACCTGCGTTTTACTATCCTAACCTCTTTCCGTAAGTTAAGGAATGTGGATCACGATGTAACGGGTGTTCATAAACAGTCGTCATCCCAGTTGCTTTGAAAAACAAAATGTTATGTCTTTGATTAATTCGTGCAACACAATGAAACGTCATTGAGTACTGTCATAGCGCATTTTTTTTTCAATTTTAATAGACATACGTTTCTGAAGTCAAAACCTACTGGGATGACGACTGTTTATGAACACCCGTTAACTGCGACCGCGACATAACCAGTAATTATGGAATTCTTTTTAATGTGTTAGTGGTTCGCGTTAATTTTTATTGTATTTGTCAAATACCAGTTTGGCTTCATGTTTAGATATACAGTCTTT